>CANTUT010000877.1:385000-490125 GCA_947687605.1 Reutealis trisperma
TATGAATTGGATCCTTTTTTTAAAAAAAAAAATTATTTTCTTCTTTTTGTCACTCTGTCAATGTAATTTGAAAATTTTCAAGAAGTTATCCTTTGATTTAGCTGATAAAAATGTCGGTGACAGTAGTAATTTGTGTATGTATGTGTTTTTGTACACTTATATATTTTCACTCTCTATGGTTTTGAGGTGAGGCCATTCTTTTTGTAATTAGCTTGAGACATACTGTATATTTGGATAAAGTTGCTTGCTGGTACCAGTAATTGATTTAAAACTGAAGATTGTGGATTATTGGTTAATTTGAGGTCACTGAAGAGAAGAATTGCCCTCCATGGTTTTGATTACAGTGTGTCAAATAAATGAGCGACTAACCTCTGCATATTAAACCTCCTAATGCTGTCTAATAAAGAAGAGGCCTCCGCATCCAATAAAATGCAGAATAGAATTGCAGTTCAGATACTATGTAAAAGCCAAAAAAATTGCACATCAAACAAGTCTTCCCAGCTTAAGTTCATTTTTGTGGTATGGTTTGGCTGACAAAAATATTAGATGGGATTGGAAATTGACTTGCTTCAGGATGTTGAACTACAACAACTTGATGGGCAAGTATTCTAACACATGATGATTTCATTAAAAAAAAAATAAAAATTGCAGCTTTAAGATTGCTTTGAAGTTATTTGAGAAGTAAAGAAAGTGAGCAGATAGATCATGATTGGCATTTTTCGGACTCTGTTTGCTAACTTAGTACGATATATGAACTACAAACATGGAAAAAGAAAAATGTGTGGTTTTCTGTAGAAGCTCTAGTTCACATAGAAGGGTTTATAGTGTCTTTCAATGAGCAAAAAGGTTTGTGGGCTTAGGTTCTGTGTCAATTAGGACATGTTGTTGCTGCTGGGTTTGTAAACCTAAAGAGAAGGGTAAGGCTTTGGGAAGCCGAGTTTACTCCAACAAAACCTAGTGATTTAAGTGTGATGATAGGGAGGAGGAAGAGTAATTGGTTGATAGGCTAATTCAGTAGCCTTTCTTAAGCTAATTGATGAAACTGGAAGAGATTTGAGGGAAACTTCTTGCCCACTTACTATATTGTTTTTACGGGATCTTCTGTGCCTCATTTGCTTTCTCATTATGACATTCTCAATTCTTGTTCTTTCATTCTATTTATAAAGTATTGAACAATACACCATAATGCAATCCATCTTGCTTCTTCCATCTGCTGATGAAGCCAAGCAACTTCAGCTAAAAACATCTGTATTCATTAACAGGGCATAGATCGTAGAGTCTGTTTTTAGAAAAATTAAGAAGCTGCCTGTGTAAGGAAGTGGCTTTGAGATCATCAGGACTTCTTTCTACTTGTGGCAACACATTTTTATACATACTGGCTCATGATTCCTCTGTACTATGTCCTCTCCTTGCCATGGAAAATTTTGCTAAAATATGATTTGGAATATTGGCAGAATTTATTTTTAAGGTTTACAATACTCTTATCCTTAATCTTGCCAGAATATGTCAAGAAATTCTGCTGTCAATTCCTCAAACTTCTTGCCATATAAACTATTCATTTTTTTTCCCTTGCTTTATAGCAGCATTTAATATTATGACTGCTGGATAAGAGTGGCAGAGGAGTTTTTCCTGCAGGGTCCTTTTGTTCTTTGTTTTTCTTTTCATTTTGTTCATTGGCTTTCATTTGTTTTTTTTTTTTAATTTATATTTATATTCTGTCTTAAATGGATCAGAATGAAAAAAAAAAAAGGAGAATGTGATCTTTTTCTCATATGAGAAGTCTAAAGAAAACTAAAATATTCATGTAGTCATTGGCTTTTGGGTTCCTCGTTGAATATTTGACGAGATTGAGTACCATGTACAGATAATTGGAGGTCGCTAAGGAATGAGAGGAGAGGAATATGGCATATTGGTGAAGAGTTGTTTGAGATTGAAAGAAACTGTTGACCTAAGTTATTTTAAAACTCAGTTAATCTTTATTTTAATATTGTCAATCAAATTGAAAGCTATCTAATATTTGTTTAAGTGTTGATTTTTGCAGATTATAACTTGTTTAATTGGTTGGATTTGAAAGAAGATTGATATCTCCCTAAGATGTTGCTTAACTTCTGAGTTGCGACTATTATGCAATAATAGCGACCGCGACCATTGAATCACGACCAAGATCTTCATAAGGCAATTAATTCAAAATTCATATAGAGCGAATTGCAACCTCATTTGCAACCGTGACTCTAGGCGCGATATTGAATTCACAACCGCTAAATAGTAGTCGCGACTGCGACTTTCATACTGAATTCAAATGCTGTAACGGACATATAAAGGAGCCAGCTAATAAAAGCCACGTGTCGCTAGTCATTGTGGAATTTGGAAATCGCGACCGCGAAAATACAGTCGCGACCAGGAAAGACTGGTAGTGACCGCGACTTTGGTCAAAATGCAGATTTGAAACAAGATTTTAAAGTTGTTATGAAATCATTGATTTCATACTATTTCCAACGGGAATTTGAAGAAGAAAATCATATAAATCTCTTCTTCAAATATCCTATCAAGTAGAACAACATCTATTAAGAGTTAAATCTTTTCAATTTCAAATTTCATATCTAAATCTTTTCTTGTTATTATTTGATTGTTGTAAGAGCATTGATTGCTCAAGTAAGGTTGAGTGTTGGCCTTGAAAACACAAAGTATTGGATTGAGAGTGAGCCATTAGAAAACTCTTGTATAAGTTTGAGTGTGAACCTAAGGGAAACACTTGAAAGGGTTGTGTGTGAGCCATTGAAACACATTGTAAGTTTGAAGTGAGTTTGAAACTCCTTGTAAGTATCAACTAGTAGTAGAATACCCAATTGAGATTGGGGAGTGGACATAGGGTTCGTTAATATCCAAACCACTATAAAATCGATTGTGTTCATTCTCTTTCCTTATATTCTTTCTATTTAAAAATTTTTAATTTACCACCAATTCAACCCTCTTTCTTGGTGAATAAGGGAAAACAGAAACATTTGGTATCAAGTGCTGGAATTTCAAAATCTATCTTCGTAATTTTGAGTTAGGAGGACTGGGGACTGAGGGCTACTACTTTGTCATTTAATGAGTTAAAAACCTTGATTGTTTTTACTCTTACACGGGGTGGAAAGGGGATAGAGGAAGATTTGATTGACCAAGTACGAACTTGGTACGTGAAGTTGAGATTAAGTTAAGGAATATATATATATATATATATATATATATATATATATATATATATATATATATTGATTCTTAGCATTTAACAATATTTGGCATTGTTTTTAATACCAAAATTTTAGCAAGGGATGCCTTGAGCATATGTTGAGTGTATAAAAATTATGTATATAGAGTGCAAGTCTTTAAAATGGGTGAGTGGGAATCAAAGTTGTATGCATAAATACCAATGCAAACTTGAGAGAGAATTTACTGGATGCATTCTTTTGGTCAAGAAGGGGATGAGTTTAAAATGGATTTCGGATGTTGGGGTCAACATACTTCTATTTCAGTTGACTCCTCAAAAAGGAAAGGATGTGATTCCATGGAACATCAAGGTCATGAACAGATGAAGTGTCTCTATATTATTAGTTATTACGGAATGGCCCTGAATAGCATGGAAGACCAAAAACAGAAAAAAATGTCGTTCACTATCTCTTATTTTTCATGCAATGGATTTGCCTGCACTAATTTATAATTTTTTAATACTTTACTTTGAATAGAACTTTCTGTACATAATCTTGAAAATTTTTTAATTGATTCTATTCTATCTCATTTTGCCCTTTCGGAATAATGCAAGTGAAGAGCTGAAAGTCCAACCTGCCTATCCTCTACGGGGTTCTCTTGTAGAAAAGCTTTGAATATTGGATCTCAGGATTCAAATATGACAGCTATTTTTTTTTTTATTACTTGGGTGGTGCATATATAGAGTTTGAAAAGAAAATTTTAACCGTTTTATTACTTGGATTCCAAACATGTTTAATGCTTATTATAGAATTCTGGAATTTTATGAGTGTGGATGTAACATCCACTCATTTGTTATTTGAATAAAATAATATAAATGGACTTTGATTGTCTGATTGTTTAAGTTTGTTCTTACAGTTCACCTTAATTGCTTAATCTCTAATTTCACTAGTTGGGGATTGCATACGGGAGAGGTTACTTCTTTTTCCTGTGTAGCAATCAAAAGCTTTTGAATGCATGTATTTTACTGCAATTCAATCCTTAAATCATGAGAAAGGAACCAAAAGTTGTTAGAAACCAGCTATTCTGAAGTTGTGATAACTGATTTCACTGCAGGTGGAACATTTGCCTTGTACTCCTTACTCTGCAGAAATATAAATATTGGAATCCTTTCTTCCAAAAGTGTGAAGTCAAACTCAAGTTTCTCACATGCTGTTCCGCATGAAGACACTAAGAACAAGTGTAGGCTTGGCAAATTTTTTGAAAGAAGTATTGTTGCCCGAAGAATGCTACTTTTCATTGCTATACTGGGAACATGTATGCTAATTGGGGATGGTATACTTACACCTGCAATCTCAGGTTTTATCAGACTTTCTTTTTAATCTAAGTATTACTGTTTTATTGTTATTATTTTTCAGATTTGTTTCCATTAACTCTAAAATCTCTTGCCAGTATTGTCTGCAATGGATGGAGTAAGAGCACCATTTCCTTCTGTCAAGAAATGTAAGTGTCCACGCTGATGTCATAACTTGCAAGCAATCTTGATATTTAGACGTATAAAAACTTCATTTTTTTTCCCATTTATTATTGAATGTTAGCTAAATGTTTGTGCTTTTTATGATTTAGTGTTAACTTTCACATAGAATTTTGGTATATATGGCATAACAAGTAAAATATATAGCACCAAATAAATAAAAATATAAAATACTACTTAAAGTTGAGTATGAATAGTCTTTTATGCATTAGTGAAAATTTGAAAAAAGTATAAAACTTTACAAGTAAATAAAAATGTCCTGCATTTCTCAAAAATAAGTGGGGGAAAGAGCGAGACAAAAGTTCAATCACTTTTAGGGTGTCAATTTTATTGCCTGGTATATATGTGTGTCTGTACACTATGTGTAAGCAAAGTATTTCCCAGTACGGACAAGCCTAAACCTGTTGCAATGTTGCATGGACCCACAAATACACCAAGCCAGGCTGCTACTACAGCCTCTTTTAATTTTGAAGTGAGACTTAATTCCACATCTAGGATTCTTAATTGGTATTTTTAATTTCCACGTTTAAAATGTGTTTTATTATGGAGGGGGGGGGGGGGGGGGGGGGGGGGGAGGGGGGGTGTGTGATCATCTGTTGCACTTATCAACTAATCTAGACAGTTGCTGGTATGTGACAATCATGAAAGGATTAAGTTTGAGTCCACTTAACAAATTAACCGCATACTTGTGCAAGTTATGTAACGTGAAAATCTTTGTATACCTCTGCTTTTGCCCACAAGTTATCCCTGTGTTGCATGAAAATAAAATTTCATAATTTGAGTGATGGTATACTGCTTTTATTTTTCATTTTTTAAATTGGACTTTTCCTCTATGAGATGAGATTAAGAAGTTTTCTGGTACATGATGCTGCAGCTTTCGTGGAAGCTCTTTCTGCAGTCACTCTGGTTGTTCTGTTTTTGTTACAAAAGTTTGGCACTTCTCGAGTAAGTTTTCTCTTTTCTCCCATCATGGGCGCATGGACATTGTGTACTCCGCTTGTGGGCATTTATAGCATCCTAAAACATTACCCAAGCATTTTCAAAGCTTTATCGCCACACTATGTATTCCATTACTTTTGGAGAAATGGTAAGAAAGGCTGGCTGTCGCTTGGTGGCACTATTCTCTGTATCACAGGTGAGCTGCTTAAATTTATGCTGGCCTTAAAACAGAAGTTCGACACTTCTCTTTCCTTTATGGTTTACTGTATGAATTCACCCACTTCTAAGCACGCCCCCATAAACTGCCATTAAAATATATAGCAATATCATTTTCTAATTTGAAATATTGAGAAGGCTTTAAATTTCCTGAAGGTGGATATACATCCTATCTCAACCATCTAAGAGGTTTAGATCATAAGGGAACTTTCCAGATTTGATATTCCAAAAAGAAAGTTATGTTAAATTGACAGGAGAAATTTGTGTGTCCATTTTAATGAAGAGATTACAGGTCTGGTCCTCCATTGCATGGTGTAGACTTGCTGACATTGCCTGTTTATGATAAAAACGACGGAGAGAAGTGCAGAATTTAGTTGCACTATAATATGTGTTTTCCTTATAATATTTAGTTTTAGATGCGTAAACACATATGTGCACTCTATTAAGTAGTACCTTCTGTCCGCAGGCTCAGAGGCAATGTTTGCAGATCTTGGTCATTTTAATAGAAGTTCTATTCAGGTTAACTTTTAGTTTCCAATATTATATATATTTTTTCTGGTTTCATGTACATATATAACATGGCTTCCTTGCAAATTCTTTCCAACAGATTGCTTTTTTGTTTACAATATATCCATCACTTGTTCTGACATATGCGGGGCAAACAGCATACCTTATCAAGAACCCTAATGATCATAATGATGGATTTTACAAGTTTATACCTCGAAGTATTTATTGGCCAATCTTTGTGATTGCCACATTGGCTGCAATTGTTGCAAGTCAGTCACTGATATCAGCCACCTTTTCTGTAATCAAGCAATCAGTTGTACTGGATTATTTCCCTCGAGTTAAGGTGGTGCATACATCTTCTAACAAAGAGGGTGAAGTTTACTCCCCAGAAATCAATTACATCCTTATGATCCTTTGTGTTGCTGTTATACTGATTTTTGGAGATGGAAAAGATATTGGAAATGCTTTTGGTTAGTACGCCCAACATTTTTTATATTGCATTCAACCGCCATTAACTGCTATCATCTGGTTATCTTTTAATGTTTACTAAATATCATTACAGTAAACATTGTTGAACTAAGTTTTACTAGACTACATCTCAGCTACATTAGTCAGAAGGATAGAAGGCTAAAAGAGTAATGGTTAATAGAGGCAATTATTATTCATTATCATATTACTTGAGAATCGAGTCTGAACGTAATAAAAAGTGGCTGCTTGAATTTTACAAGTTTATAGCTAAATAAGTTCACATTTGATTATCTTTGTTGTCCATTTCAGTTTGAAACCCAATTAATTTTTAAATTGCTGATGTAACCTGTTAATTTTTCAAATCTTGCTTTCAGGTGTTGTTGTTAGTCTGGTAATGCTCATCACCACAATATTACTTTCGCTAGTCATGATCATAATATGGAGGACTCCGACATTGCTGGTTGCGCTCTACCTCTTAGTATTTTTTACGATGGAAGGTGTTTATGTAAGTGCAGTGTTAACGAAAATACCTGAGGGTGGATGGATTCCATTTGCCATATCTATTATCCTTTCGTTTGTCATGTTTGGTTGGTTTTATGGAAGGCAAAGAAAGATGGATTATGAGTTAACTTACAAGATAGACTTGGGAAGACTTGGATTGTTATTGTCAGATCCGGGTGTCCAACGGGTTCCTGGATTGTGCTTCTTTTACACAAACATTCAAGATGGTCTGACTCCTATCCTTGGACATTATGTTAAAAACATGAAATCTCTGCACAGAGTAACTATTTTCACAACACTTCAATACTTGTTGGTTCCTAAGGTTGCTCCACATGAAAGGATTATTGTCAACAAATTGGGGCACAGAGTTTATGGATGTGTGATTCAATATGGCTATGCAGATTCCTTAAATCTTGAAGGAGATGACTTTGTAAATCAAGTTACTAATAGCTTGCAAGTGCATATACACAACGGTCTGTCTGGTCATCTAGAGGTTCAAGAAGAGATGTCTGCCTTCGATGAGGCAAAGCTGGCTGGTGTGGTTCACATTCGGGGGAAGACAAGGTTTCATATAGGCAAGAACTGTAGCTGGTTTGACAGAGTCGTGCTTGCATTTTATGAAGTCATGCACAGTAATTGCAGGTCTGCACTGCCAGCTCTTGGGGTGCCGCCAGCCCAACGTATTGAGGTTGGCATGCTATATGAGGTTTAAATTGATGTGCTATCTAGCCAGTATGCCTTCTATACAAGTTGTACATAGAAAAAAGTTATCATGGAGGGAAAGTGCAATTGTAACTTTTTTTTACTGAAATATAGTTAATAAAATATACAAGCTTTATTCTTATTCTTGCTTCCAAGATATTCAAAATATAGTTCAGGTGGTTTGGATTTGAGTATTATGGAGTTTTTCTTGGTTAATACTTGATACTACGCTTTTGGTCAGCGGCAAATAAATTCCTTGAGTTTAGTCTTGTCGAGCAACAGGCATGTTGACTGGAGAATGGAGTAAATAAAGATCAAGTTCTCAATTTGCTTTGCAAATATTCAACGTTAGTTTTAGCCCCCTTAACAAGATTTTGGAAATATGAAAGTGAAAAATGTCTTTTCTTGAAAAAAATTGTTAGCAAAGTCTCTCATACCGCAAAATGTCATTAACAGTTATTGTTGTATTTCTGATTTCATATTTATTGATTGGGAATGTATATCAAGCCCTTGCTTAATATCAGAAATTAGCATGTTTTGTTGACAGGAGGCATGTTTGATGTTACTATTGTTAACTGTAACTTTTGGACAAAAGGATTATAAGATTTCTTTTTGATAATAGATAAGAAAATTTTTTAATTTATTTTTTTAAGGTAAAAATATATTTTGAAATAAGATTATATTTGAAATCTTTGCAAATAGCTATTAGATTGACCAAATAGCTACATTACTTTATGAATGGATAAAAAATCTTCAAGACTTAAGCATATTCAACAACAATGCAAAGATGGATCTAGGTTTACAAATTATCTAGATGAGCAGTGCTATACGGCACCTAATTGTATATTTTTCTAATGTGTCGTAAGGCAATGATTAAAGACCAATTATTTAAAAAAAAAAAAAAAACTTAGTTATATCACTATCATCAGAAGTGATAGGTCAAAATATTTACTTTTCATTCTTTAATTTATTTTTATATAGGTCAAAATATTCACTTTTCACTCTTTAATTTATTTTTATATTTAATTATTTAACTCTGCTAGAATTATTGTTTCTTAACCGGTGCACTCAAGGCACTTGTTAGAAAAATTATCATCATTATTGTAAAGTGTTTGCAGTCTCCATTAAAATTAGAAACGGGTTTGACTTCTGACTAATAAAATTATGCTACACTAAACCAAAGGCGAAGTTGGCAAATAGAAATGTAACAAAAGCGGTGAAGTTGGCAAATAGAAGTGAAACAAAAGCACTAGCATGGCAAAGTAATTCACGCCTAATATCCATCAGCATATGCTGTTAGCAACGCTAAGTGAATTTAGTTTAATGGTATTGGAGTCGTTACCGAGAGAGAGAGAGGAAACAAATAAAAAAAAAAAAAAAAAGGCATACAATGATTTTTTTATGCCCTCATCTTGACTCAGATAAATGAAAACTACCCAAAAGAACACTAAATTAAGAGCATCTTAAATCGATTTAAACTTCGAAATATGGCCCATCATCTAATGGAAAGTTGCCCAAAAATGAAAATCATTGCACTACTGAAGCTGTTCCATTACATATACCAACTATTCACTGTATCATGATTTATTTGCTTGTTTGACTCCCCTAACTTATCCTATTGTTAGGTAGATCAAGCATAGGTGCAAAACAACTGGCAAATATCGTGAACACGGAAGAGATATCCATTACATAATTCTCCGATTGGTTTTTCAAAGAGATGGATGACATGTGATTTTACTAATTTTCATCAACGAGATGCTCTGTAATTCCCCAACATCATTGTATTATCCTTGACTAAACACGCAAAGCAAGGCCGCTGACATTTCTATAACAAATGATGCAAGTAAAGGTACAAATTGAAATATCATTCTAAACACCAATTAAACTTCTTCCCTAAATTGGAAGCCATTTTATTTCTTTCAGTCCGTGTTCATATATAGAGATTTTTAACATGGGAAGACCAACTCATGTAAACACAATAAAACTGTAATAGAGATATTGACAAACGCAAATTTAAGTAGCCTGGCGGAAAGAGAGCCTACTTGGTGAGTCAATTCTTATGATATGCTCATCTTCAGCACCAGATTCGTCGCTAGAATCATCTGAGGCATGGTTGTCCTTCGTGTCTGTTCTCTGCTGTGGGGGTGCAGGAACATTCCATGTTGGTCTTGTCACCTGTAGGTTCTCCCTTACAGTAGTAGCTCCTTCTGATTTTACAGAAAGTAATGGACGGCAAAGCAATGATGAATCTCTTGGGAATGACATGCTATGTGATCGCTTGACTAGAATGCTCGAAGAACCACTAGCATGCCATTGTGCATCAACCTGGTGAAACAAAACAATAATGCAATAAATAAAATAGAAACAAGATGTACAAAAATAAAGTTTGTCAATGTGATAACCACAAGCAACAGTTTCTAGTTCATTTTTTCACATGCTTATATCAAGGTGGAATAACTGAATGATACTAACTTACATCAATGGGTTAACTTCAACAACATTTAAATGGTTAGAATAGGCCCTTCATTTTTGCCCCACAAGTAAACTGCGATAACTTGTGGAACCAAAAAAAAAAAAAAAAAAAAAAAAAAATCTCTCTGCCAATTACTATTACCATAAAATTAACCATAAAAACCAAAAACATAATTCCTTCTTGGTCAGCAATTATCCTATGAGGCTACTTCCAAACAAATCTCAGAAAACAAAAGTAAATTGACTATACCATGCTGCCAAAGATGCTCAGCTGCATTGCTCTTGTAGACAAGCTATTTTTTGGTCTATTTTCAATATTCTCCTTATGCAACTTTGCCTTGTAGAAACTTTCAGGCCAACTCATAAGACCATGCTCTTTGCTTGGAGGTTTATGGAGATTATCACTTGTATGTGATACCAAAGAAGAAATTCTCTGCAGAGCAGTATCAGCTTCAAATGCTGCAATGTCAAAAATTATCACTCTTGCTCTTGTCTCAACTTGATACCAGGATCTTTGGTGAGTGAAACTGGCTGCCCTGGAACCTGCATGTATCAGCAACAATGGCCTGATTTTTTATCTTCTATTTGCCATGGTTCATTACCAAATTAAGAACTTTAGTTGATAGCTCAACACATCAAACAAAAATGTAGCTGATAAGTAATTGGAAATAACTTGATACCAAGATCTCGCTCTGCTGTCAAAATGGAAACAAGTAGTTGGAATACTGACCAAAACCTAGGGGAGTTTACATCTTCAGATGCCTCATCAAGTTGTTTTTAGCATAAAAATTGAAAATGATTCTACTACTATTATTTTTTGATCTATTTGTTTTCGAAAGAATTGCCTAAAAGCAAGTGCAAATTACTTTTGTTAATTATCGTATTCCTAGTTACATACTATTTGCTTTCCTCAACATCTATGACTCCAACAATGCTGGAATTTGGAATTAAAAAGTAGTAAATACTTTGCTTTCAATGAAAAAGAGAACTTGAATTAGCAGTAATATGCACAGTAAACCTTGTGATGATGCTCATAAAGGAACCTATTAGAGGTGATAAACTTTTAACTAACCTAAAAGAACAAGCATAACCTGCCCAAAAGATAGGGTTAAAACCTGAATGCACTCTAAACCTGAGACCCAAATGACCCAATATAATTTTAAAAAATTACAAAAGATCCCAAAAATTAAAAAAACTTAATCAAACAAAGGAACAGAAAATAAAAACACAGAATTCAACCAATTGAGACCCAAACCTGACCGGTTAGGTAATAGGATTTAACCCAAAAACAAACCAAAACCTGCCCAACCTGTCTTGGTACCACCTCTAGAAGCAAATCTAACTTGGTAGTGCTTTTTCATTGCGCTCTTTTATTCTTCCTCATTTCATTTCTTGAATCAACTAGCTATCAGATGCAAATTTTGAAAAGATGAACATATCAGAAAATCTTTACCAGTAATCATCCATTAGGTAACATCAACTTCGAAGTCTATAATATGGAAGTATATATGCAGGAGCAGCACAAATATATAGACATCATATAACACTGCAAAGACACTGTATTCATCCAATAGCAATAGTATACCGTAATTATTAATGGATGAGACAAAAAATTAAATATATTTTCAGCCAAAAAGTAAAAAATAAAATTATATTCAGCCTCCTAGTTTTCCAGTCTATCGCTTAAATTACCAGTTATTTCTTCATTTTGAATGCTTTGATTTCCAAGTGCATTTCCAAAATTCTGATTTCCATGTGCATGTCCAAAGTTCTGATTTCCATTTGGAGGCAACAATGCTGCAGGTGATGTAATCAATTCTTCATGCGAGCCATGGGCTCTTACAAATCCTTCTAATAAAAAGCCAATGGAATGGTGTGGTACTCCTACTGTTTCTCCCCTTATGTGTGTACTCATCATCGACCTTTCTGAAACAAGAGCTCTCAAATCTTGCATTGCCATTTTTTCAAATATTTGAGGAAGCAAAATTTTGGCAAGTATTATAGCACTTTCCTGGAAAAGAAAAAGAAAACACAGTGCTCAAGATAGCTTGAACAATAATCATGTGTAAAATATATATTTAGTCATTTTAGACTTATCATGTTAACCAGACATTCAACCCAATCGCATAATTGGGGAGATATCAGATGCACATATTCAGCAACAGCTTAAGTGCTTTGATCAACAAGGAAATAGATGCTCCTATTCAAGCTCAAATAACACAGGCATCACACCAGCCAAGGGAAATTGATGCCATCTTGTTTCTCATTTCATGACCACTTTTTTTCTTTAAACTAATAAAATTTGGAAAGCCAAGGTATTACAGAAGGTTAGTGTTTTCTTTCAACTACTCTTTTCTTTCAACAAATTTAGAAAACTAAGGTACCACTAAAGGTTATTGTTTTTGTATGGTAATGAATTTATAAGAAAAGAACAAGGCTTTATTCCCTGATAAGTATATCATGTTTGTAAGCACAGCCACAAGGTTTCTTGCATTTTGAGGTGGCTTGTGAAATTTGGAACAACCATTTTTTAGTTTTTAAGGAGACTTGGTATGTTTAGATTCTTTAATGACTTTTGTTGGCTTCAAGTGGGGTTTGGTGGAAGAAGTAGAACAGACGCAAAAGTTCTTTGCAATTATTCTTTCCTTTCAGTTTTATTTTATTTTTTTTGGGGTGAAGTTTTCTGCAAATTTGGATTGGAAAAAAATAAATAAATAAATAAAAAAAGCTCATATTTTCAAAAAATCGTTTCTTTGTCCTTCAATTTTCTGCAGGAAAAGGTGGTTTTGTTTTGGCTCCCCCGTGGGCTTTTTACTTTAGGGGCTTTTCAAGGGATGTTTTTAACTGTTACCCAGTTAAATTGGAGAGAGCCTCTTTTGTGGCATTGTCTTCAAGGCTGTTCCTTTTTTTTTTTTTTTTTTTTTTTGATCTCTGTTTGTTAATTTAGGAGTCCTTAATCCTCCTTGTTGTATTTCATCTATTTTTTTCCCGTAAAATTATTCCATCCAAAAGATACTACCTTCCACAAAAAGTCTTCTACTGCAGGGTCTGACCTTGCTGCTGAAAGTATTTTGTTGCTTTCAACAAAAAAGCAGAGTACCACAGAATCTGTTATCATGTCACATATGTAAGGCTTCTCAACTAGCACTTCGTATATGCCCAGTGTGGTCCCATGTGTAAAAGTTGGATGCAAAGAGTGCTTGTTCCTTCTCCTGTTACTCCTCCACTGCCAAAATAACATGCACATATGACATACCGTTACTTTTTTAACTGAAAAAAAAAAGAAAAGAAAAGAAAAGAAAAATATTTATTAAATCCCAACTTGCTCATTTACCTTGACAACACCATTAGAAATAAGCCAAACACCATTTGGCTTGGCTCCCTCTTTGTAAAATGGCACACCACGTGGTTTCATTGTTCCTTTGGTAGAACCTTCAAGTGGTTCACGTACTGTAGAAGGAAGTGCCCCCAGCAAAGGATGGGTGCTAATCAAATCAGTTATTTTAGGAATCTTTACTAAAGGAGGATTCCTAAGAAGCTTTTTCAAGTCAGTCTGCGACAAAAGGTAAAATAAATTTTTAGTTAAATAAGCCAGAGGTGCAACACAATGGCCAAAGATAGATTCTAATTACAAAACATAAGAACCTGGACAGCATCATGAAGATGAAGCATCTCTTTTTTCTCCAACAGCCCAGCCACCTCAAGACTTTGGACATACTGAATTAAATGGTTCAGCACAGAATAAGTTACTTGTCTAGTTTTCACAACACGCAAAACCTGAAAAATTATCAAATAATTAGTTCATATTCTAATATCACCTAGGTTACAACAATACACTGATATTAAATTGCTTCACTTGGCTAAAATATAGAGACAAAACAAAGGTATTAACATCATAGTCCACATGGACCTAGACTAACTATTCCAACCAGAATCTTGTCTAAGCAAACAAAACACAGGGGTATACAAATTCTCAAACCTCTGGAAACGTGATGCGGACATCTTCCAAGAATTCTCTTGCTTCTTCTCCTTCTGCCTTACTTTCACTAATGACTATTGAAGCAATTTCACTGTCACCTAGAAGTGTAAGTCAATTGAAGAAGTCAAGACTTCTCATGAAATTGTAAAAAAAAAGTGTAATCTAATATTTCAGAAAAGACAAAAATAATTATCCCACTGACATCCATTAAATGCATATTAAATTATCATCATCATCATCAACACCATAACCGGTTAATCATTTTAAATTATTGACAAGACAAACATTTTCAATGGATAAGAGGATGTTGTGAATGAAGCGCAAAAACAAAGCAGGATTCTTCTAGCCAAACTCAAATCAGTTGAGCAAGGTAGCTTTTATTCATTTCACTGATGCCAATTGCATGGCTGAAACATTTTAGAACAATATCTTAAGCATAACAGAATTCTGCAGACTTCATTCAAAGGATAATAGAAATTTTAAAACAAGAAACCAAAACTAATGATCTTTCTCATTGGAAAAGAACCTAGTAGCCTAAACCAAAGAAGCATTTACCTATAAAGTCATGTAGTTGCCGTCGTGCAATTCTGTGGGCACGTAGAAATGCAGCACAAATGTAGCATGCAGATTCCAATCTCCCTACAATGAAATAAGTAACTAATTTTCGCGGCCAAACACTTGATTGAAGGAACCTATAATAACTTGGAAAATGAACATTAGCTTTTAAGTCCTTCCAATCACATAAAGGCCCATGTGAAGCCAAGTCAATAGCTTCTTCTACTGATTGCATTAAAATAGTTGCAGTCAACTGTGTTATCCTTCCCTCCTCAAGCATACCCCAGTAAGCAGCTTGGACACCTGGTATGAGAAAAGATCTCCCAATCAGCAAATCAATTCTGTAATACAGTTGCACCCATTGTTTTTAAAACCAGACCGGCCCAGCCGGCTCAACCGTGAAAACCCAGAACTGGTCCTCAGGCTGATCTGGTTTATTTAGTCCCTAAAACCGGGGATGCCAAGAACCGGGAAAAACCTGGTGACTCGGACAACCCGGACCAAGTTTTCAAGGTTAACCGGGTCCCGGGAATTTTTTTTATTTTTTTGCCACCGTTTTGTGCCAAAATCAACCTAAATTGACAAGTAACTTCATCACAATGTTCAAGTAACGTTGGTGACTTCCATAAACAAACGTGATATTCTCTTCTGTGTTGGAATTCCTCGACAGATAACATTCGTTACTACTCAGTAAGGCTCGTTACTACTCAATACATTATATTATTTTTAATATATCAATAATAAATATATAATATTATTTAAAATTTCGGTTGAACACCGATTTAATCTTTGATTAGTGACCCTATGCCTTAATCCATTCAAAGGCAAGGCCAGGTTTGAAAACATAAGTTGCTTGTAATCATATTTACGAAATACTTTTATGATTTTCTCATTTTCAATACTACAAACATCTCTTCAACATATGTGGATGGTCATTAACAATTTTGTAGCTAAAGATAAAAGATTGGGTCTGGATTATATGGTAAGCCACAAGGGCGTACAGGCATACTATACAAGTTACATGCTAAAAGAAAAGATATATTTTTTGTTCTTAACATTGACATAAATTTAGCACATTAACAAAATTACTTAGATATAAATAAGCCTAAACCACATATATGTGAAAGGACACCCAGCACAAAGCATGGATTGGGGGTAAAAATCGAAGTAGCTATATACTTCAAAAGTTATTTGCAAGAGCAAGGAGATACGTGGTAGGTTTGCTAATGCCAACATAGCTCTCATTATAAAAAGGAATTACAGGACCTTAAACGATGAATATGATTACATATGAATACATATTTTCTCTCAATCTTAAGCCTATCAATTTAAGAAAAGATCCCAACATCAATGGTAGAGCTTGAGATTCATTATTGGAGAAGCCAAAAATAATTTGCGGGGAGCAAACCAATGGAAATCAATTAAAACTAACTTATACCATATTACATATTAATGTGTTTTTGAAAATTTTGGGGCCCATGCCCCAACTAAGCTCCATCTCTGCAGCCATGGGCAAAGGATAATTGCAACAATGGACAAAAAATAGACAGGCAACGCAAGAAAATAACAGACTTACCATTTAGAAGACGTATGCGGATATCCTTCAAATTTGTTGGGTCTAGATTATCATGAGATTCAGTTGGGTCATGAGGGTGCATAGGTCCTTCCACATTATTTAAGCTTGCTATATATTTTTTTACAGTTGGCCAGTCAGCAGGTCCAAGTTCCTCATCATCTCCCAGGTCACCAAAAGCTGCTAATGCCTTTTTTAACATTTCATACTTTGTGTAGTCCAATATACGTTTCTATTGATCAAAAAGAGGGTGAAAGGAACAAAAATAACTCTCACATATGACTGAATGAATTAGGTAGTGCCATATGTGATAATGTAGATTGAACAATTTACTTGCTAAATTATAAGCAAAGAAATTCTAATTTACAATGTAAGAGATTGTCCATTTGTCATCATCAAACCCAAATTTTCATACCTATATTACTTGAATAATTCTCAATGACATGTTCTAAGCAAAATTAATGCAGCTAAAAAAATATGCCAGATACTTTTCACATCATAAATCTTGATGTCACTGTACAATTTTTACGCAAAACAAAACCAAACATGCCACCAAGATGTTTCTAGAAAGCTAAGTACTTCATCTAAGGAATTGAATGTTCTATGGATGCTAACATAAACCTCACCTTGGCAGCTGATAGCTTATCCATATCTAGAAGATGCAAAACAAATTGTGTAGTTGATCCATTCACAATAAGCGTCAGAAATACAATTCCACCAGTGAAGAAAACAAACTGCAAAGATGGTCAAGAATTAATTAATAATAACATAATTAATTGGAAGGCATATTATGTAATCCCTTTTCATTAAAAATTTTTCTAATGTAAACTAATTTATATCTTTTGAACTGAATATCTGATTACCATTCTTTCCCAACTGGAAAAAAAAAATTTAAATAAAAATTAAATTTATGTTCCAAGAACTCACCTTAGTTCCAGTTGCAGAATTGAGATACGTTGAGCTGTCACTAGTGCGCTGACACATAAAAAAAGTAATGAAATAATTAAATGTAAATCACAAGGCACCAAATATGCATAAATATAAGAGGGATTTTACATGTAGAAAACAATGGCTTCAGATGGCTCTTTATGGATATAAGTGATCTACCATGCTTCACAAACCTGTATCTTACAGAGTCAGGTTTGGCCATTATACCTATAAAGACCATTTGGCTTCAACCAAAGTTATCTCACATAGCAAAATATGATCACATGGACACAGAAAATACACAGCCATAAAACATAGACTTGTTAAATAAGTTAATAGCATAGGCAGAGGTACGATGTTGTAACTACATGTATATGAATGAAAAAGTAACCACTTAAAACCCCTGCAGAAAAGTGAAGAATCTCAACCTATGGACATTAAAAAATTGGATTGCCCAATCCATGATTACTTGCCTTAACAGATAGTGATAGTGACAGTGCAACAGCCCCTCTCAAACCTGACCATACGAGAATAGTAGCTTCCTTCCAATCCAAACCATAACCAAAATATCGTAAGAATGGATACAATACTCCAACAACTACAACCCGAGATACTTGTACAAAAACATATAGAAGAAATAGGTAGCCCCACGAATCTCCTGAAACAAGAACAGGAAATAGCAACAATTTTACTGTTAACTAAAAGAGAGAGAAACCATGGGTATCATCGAGCTGTCATGACTTCAACAATAAGGAAAAATAAATTTTGAAATTTGCATTAAAACCATTAGTCCAGAAAATCATTACTTTCATTCCATAAGGAACACCATTTAAAAAAAAAAAATAGCATGACGGCAGGTTCAAATTATAAATCATAGTTAAGATTCCTAGATTCAAATTTCAGAAATAATTTCCAATATTTGTACATTAAATGAACATATTTGGGCACATTCTCAGTTGGCATTTTCGTATAATAATTGGACTTTAAGATGATCATACCTATATCTAAACATGACTTCATGAGCTTCAAGTGTCACCAAATCTTGCTAGACCTTACATCTATCAATCAGAAAACTGCTTAAAGTTCCATACTTGCATTTGTATACACTTCAAAGACTAAACTAGAATGTTAAGTAGATTATTTAGCATCAATCCCAACTTTGTTGTGAACAAGAAAGACTGAATTACATTCTAGCAAAACCCAGCAAGTACCAATTGCTACACATATTCCCCAAGTTTAACTAAGCCTAATCACGTCTAATTAAGCATCATTTTTGTGGTGTTTCATAATTGTGCGCTTTCCTACTTCATCCATGGTGCAGGACGGAAAGGAAGGTTAATATAGGTATGAATTTGGAACTAACATGAGGGTTGAGATTGGTAGAAAATAAAAACAAAGGATGTGGAGGCCGTTAAGGTACCATGAACAGTACCAAATTTAGGCTTCACACATAACTAAGATGAATGGAGTCACACAATTCGTAAAGCAATAGGATTGCTAGAATAATTTTTATTGATTGAAAAAATGTCTGAAAACATTGCATTCATAAGTATATATAGAGAATTAAACAAGTCCTAAACCTTCAAGAAAAGGACAACAAAACTAGTCCACATCCTCTAAGGATTTGGACTCCTAAAATAAACTAAAAGGAATAATCTTAATCTAAACCCATAAGGACTCTAAAACAAGATACTAAAATAAACATAAAGACTCCTAAAGACACCAAAACAACTTTTCTAGCAGATCTTTAAATTACTAAAATACCCCTACTTTAAAGAAAGATAAATTCCTGCAATTTCCTACATAAATAATAGCAAAATAACCCTAATTCAGCTCCCAACAAGCTTGCCCATTATCCAGGGTATTCCAAATAAGAGCTTGGGCATTAGAACCAGCTTTGGCATGCCTTTTGTAAACATTTTGCCATCCTACTCTGTCAATCCAAGATTACTATGGAGGTAGCTAAAAGGATTAAGAAGATACATGAGAAATTTCTTTTGCTTTGGATGAGGGAGAACAACAATAATTACCAATTTGGGATACTTGGTCTAATATTAAGCCTTGGGGGATCAAGTCTCAGAAATTTGTTGTACAAAAATATTGCTTTGGTAGGGAAATGTTACAGGGATTTCCCTTTAAAATATGCATCCACCAGCATAAGGTGATTACAAAAAATGAGCAGAATTCAAAGGTTGGAACTGATTTCAAACAAGAGAGCCCTTGAACATTCGTCTCTTTAGTATCTCCTTTTTTTTTTATTTTTTTTATTTTTTCCCTCCTAGATGTTCTCACATTAATATCTAGGAAGATCTGGGAAGGCTATGAGCTCAAATACCTCAATATCTCACTTGGAAATACTGTTCAGCTTTTGGTGTTCATATTCCAGGTTCAACCTGGTTTCCTTTGCTAATCATAAATGAAAACTGCAGCTACATCTTAGCTTCAGATTTTTATTAAGTTAACAAGACTTCACAGGATTAATAATAATTATATATTAAAAGTTTCATTAGAAAGGGATTTTCATCTTATTTTTGTGTCCTATTCTGTGTCCTTGTAGTAATAATACTCATAGGCATCTATCTTTGCTATATTTTTGTGTCCTATTAGTAACAATGGTTTTGTGCATGATCTTTGGACAATCTCTAGTTGATTCCTATTTAGAGGAAGCAGAATTAAGGAGGTGCTTTGGAACTGAGAAAGGTTGGAGTGTTTTGTTGGAATGCAATGCTAGAGGTTCAAGAATTATCATTTGCTAATGCAGTTATTGTAGAATAAAAATGTCTTTCATGGCTTCTTTGTGGCATTCAACATTCAGTTTCTTTAGTAAAGCATCTCTACCAAATATTCAGACAGATTGGGAAACCCCTCTATTCTAAGGAAAGTTGTTATTCACCATCTTTTAAAGACTACTTTGAGAATAGGAGAAAATATTAATTACATTTAGTATCAAGACATTCAATCTCAATTGATGTAGCATCTAGGTGCACCTTATCTGGATTATACACCCCGCAGAAAGTTTGTCAGAATATTTTAAAAACCTTAATGATTGTGTGTTTGTGCATGTCCATGATGTGGCCTTCACTCAATAATTTGTGTGCTAGGTAGCCCTATGAACATAATTCATTGTCAACACTAATGAAATCTAATCAATCTTAAAAATCTTAAACCATTTTTCTACTAACGAACAGCAAACCAACCTATAAAAACATAAACCATCCCCCACCAAATCAGTGACTGGGCGGATTATTAAATCTTTCCTAAATTAAATTCCCAATACAGAAGTGAAGTTTATAGAGAAAAAATATGTTTATTGCAAGCACGCATGGACATAGATAATTTAAAAAGTGGTTAGTACCATGATTATGCAAAATATCGTCACTGCTGAGAACGCCTTCAGCTATAACAACACCACTGCAAAGCAAAAGAGAAAAGCAATATAATGAATTCACTGTGAATGAAATTAAGTAAAGTGGTATTTAAATGCATTGCCTTTCCCATCAAAGGCGTGGTAAAAAATTATTCAAGTTTTTACCTCCAATTTTTTTATATTTACTTTTGTAGCAAGTATTAATTCCAGAAGGTAACCTTATCAGCTAGTGAAATACTAAATCACAATGACATCACATTGAACAGAAAGATACAATGACACCATTCGTACACTTTCTGAGTTGAATAGACTACACGTAACTCTCTACTTTCTTAAGCTCTTGCTCCAATGAATTTTCAAAGTACTACATCTATTGCTTTTCTTTTCCAATTGTCAAAATTTGAATCTAAGACCTAAGTCATCCAACTTCAGCACTGGAGATGACCTTTAAAGGCTGGCACTCTTAATCTGCAGTTATCTTCATTAAATAATGGATCTCTCTAACATTTTTCTAAGGCTAAAAATCCATCTAAAGCTGGGAGAAGAACAAGTGATATACATTGCCACCTGTTTGCAAGGGTTTCTTGGTTCTAACAAGTGAAACATCTAAGACAAAATCCAACTTCATTAAATGCTTTGATGATTAAAAAAAGGGAGAGCTTTGATACCTCTTCAACATTCAATGTTATATCATGTGTTAATGTCCCAAGCACAAATAATTTCAATTGTAATCGAAGAATATGAAAAGAAAATGTGCCCTAGGGGACAAAGCCTCAGCCCAAGCAGGAAACTTTTCATCTCTGCTTTTTTTTTTTTTTTTTTTTTTTTTTTTTTTTTTTTTCTCTCTTTTGCATTTTGTATCTAGTCATTAACAATTAACTGATACTCAATTACAATGTAAATTCCAGTATGTTCTAAGCATACATGATGGGTCAAACAAGAAGCAGTTAAACAATGCCAAATTAATCACTTACCTCAAAATGAAAATTAATGTATTTGCAATATATGCAACCATTTCCCTGGGAAAAAAAATTATACAAATGGATTAAAATTTCACCCTAAGTTGAAAAATTAAGTCCACAAACTAAGAAGAAACCACCACTGTGTTTAAGCATCTCAAACATGCTTGTGGCCACAATGCATAACTAATGTTTAGGTTTACTGTTAACGCATAATTGTTATCATTATTTTCGTTTTGCTTGTCGGATAACTACAACTGCCTCAGCTGAATTATGTTAAGTTTAAATTAGCAGCAGGAAGCACTACATAGCTCTCAAATAAATGTTAAAATGATGGATACGTCAAGCTCTTTTTTTTTTTTTTTTATCCTTGTCAAAAGCCTATCACTCTCAAACAAACTTCTGCAAATTTAGAAGCCTCTACCTCTATGGATACCCATCGTTTGTTTCTCAGAGTATGCTTGAGTCTTCATTCCTTTTTCAACAAAAATAATATCTCAAAATATTACTCATAAAAGCCAAGAGAGGGTTCCATGGTTGAAATTATATCATTAGATTTTGTCTACCTCATGGTTTAAATCCTATTGGGAGATTCCATTTCCTCTTTCACTTTGTCTTTTCCTAACCGCCCCCCTCCTAGGCTTGTTAACTGGATTGGGTCAACCCAAATCTGAGTCTGACCCAAACCGCCAGTTCAGCAGTGAGGTCCAACCTGGCCCAAACTGTTTGGACCGGGTCAGGTGTTGAACTGCCAAAAGTAGTTTGAACTAGGTCATAGTAAGAAAAAGAAAAAAAGAAAAAGCATTAAAAGATATAAAATATATATTTTATTTTCACAGGACCCAACCCTAACTTGGAACCAGCACAGATTACTCAGATTAGGGTCCAGGTTATCATTTATGGGAACCATACTCGCTAGGTCCAAGCAGTTCCAGGCCTACCCCCTCCCCTCCTCTTTAACAGTATTAACCAATTAATGATTGTCTTTGTGTGCTGTGACCTTCTATCACACACAAGGAAAGATTCTCAGCAAGTGGAAAAATAAAATTATCATGCATTCAGTGAGATAGCTTGCATTCCTTTCCCTATAAAGAGAACAAAATACTTTCACTTTTTCTGTCAATAATTAGAGGCTACATCAATTAAAATAAAGAGGCATTAGATTTACCAAAAGTGATGCAAGCTCTGTTGACCATCACCCTTGAAAGCAGTCCTAGCAGCTGCAGAGTAAAACCTGTCCAAAGTGTAATATCCCATGATATCACGTCTCCAAATTGCAGAGAGGCTATTGGTACTTTATCAACTTACATTCCTAAAGTCATCACTGCCAAAACGCCAGAAACATCAGCACCCTCTTGCGCCTATTACATAAAAACGATAGTGAAGTTAGTCATGCACTAAAGGAGGAACTTGATTTATAACAAAGGCTATCAATTTGTAAAACCATTTGTATGCTTTTTTCAACTGCATTTCAATAAGAGATGTCTAAGATACTTAGGGAGTGTTTACTATGAAAGAAACATAGTCCACTTTTATTTTCCTTCTCCAGTTCTCATCCCTTTTCTAAAATTCATTTTCCCTTAAAAAAAAAATGTGCTTAACTATTGAAAATGAAAAACATAAACTTTTTCCTAAAGTTGGAAAACTATAGTACATATGTTTTTCGGTTTTCCATCCAAATTTTGAGAATCTTGCTTTCAAACGTTCTAACTAGGGTAAAAAAAAAAAAAAAAGCTTCAGTAATTTTCTAAATTCTCCTTAAAACTGAAATGAGAAAACAAGGATGTCCAAAAAAAAAAAAAAATGTGCTCAATGGATAAATACATTTTCTAGCAATTTCTGGAAAATAAGAAAATTCTGCAAAAGAGCCTTTGTTTTTTCCTTCTTTTCTGGATAACATAAACACAGAAACAGGTTATTCTAGGATACAACATTAAAGCAACCTTAGTTTATTTTGAGGGAAGTGAGCAAAAAGGAATGAAATTAAACTAATGTCCTTTGTTAGGGCATTTAGATGAGGAAGGGAAAATTGGAGAAAGAAAGGAAATAGGGGAATTACCCCACTTAACATTTCTTCCAAAATGGAGAGAAATGGAAGAAATACTTCCACCTTAAAATTTTTAAAATTTCCATATATAACCCCTAAAAACTGGAGATCTCTCTCTCTCCAAGGGCGTAATTGTACAAAATTTCACTTCCTTTCTATTTCTACACTAAACATCCAAACAATAGAAGATAAATTCAGATTCATTTATATTCTTTTTTTTTTTTTTTGCCTTCTTTCCACAATTTATCTCTCTCTATTAGTTCCCCAAACTAAGTGTTAATTTTTGACATATGAAACTGTTCTAATTTCAAATTGTGAATTACACAGGTAAAACCATCAGAACAAGACAGAGAACTACCACTGAAGAGGAAAATTTCCTATGAAATTCTCAGGAACTTCAATCCTACTAGGGAAAAGTCATTTTCTTATTTCTAAAATAGTTTAACAGGAATCAATCAGCAAAAAGTCCTTAAGGAAGATCATTATTTAAATAATATTGTAACCTATTCCACAGTCAAGAGATGAGGTAGAAGACAAGAAAAACAGCCATAAATACACACCAGCAAGTTATAGGGTACTATAGAGCCCATTGCAAAGGAGAAAGCAAAGAGCAAAGTAGGTGCCCAAGAAATCACTGGAACAGAGAATTCCAGCTTCCCCAACAACTTTGATTTTCCATTCAAAACTTTAAATTAAAAACTCTGCAGTGTAAACTAATTACTCTGGCAATTCAACAGTGGATTTCGGGATTTATTTAACAAAAATGTGGTGATGGACATTTTAATTTCATCGATCAGACATGGTAAACAAACAAATTTCAAGAATGTCCTTAGTTGAAGAGGGACATACAGTAAAGTAAGCGATGTAGCTCACAGCAAGAGTCAATGAAATCTCTATCACCGTGTCATTGAAAATAAACCCAAGCCACAGAACAGATGCAATTCCAAAAGCAAGACCCATGGCTACACTGGAGAAAAAAAAAAAAAAAAAAAAAAAAGGGAAGAAGAAGAAGAAGAATCTCATAACCAGAGAAAACTGTCTTATCAATACTAACTAGAAGTAACTGATACCTACGCTCCAATCGAGACTTGTACCAGAAATTTGACTATGGCAGCCCAGTTAAAGCTCTCTCCAAGGACCATCCGATAAAACAACTGATAGACCACAATTGCTGTCCTGGAGATATAAAACATATAAATTAAGTGCATACGGAGAAGAACAAAAATATAAAATAATGGGATAGGACTGATTTTATCCAAGAAAAAGAAATAGAAAGTTATGATTTTGGTTGCTGGTTTGACCTAAGCAGATTCTCTAATCTAGAATCTTTCAGACTAAGAAACAAAGAAAGATCAATAAAAAACTTAAATACCCATCATTCATTAAGGATTCTCCTTCTATTATAGTACTCAATTTTTTGCTCGCACCAAGCTCTTTCAGCAGAGCAACAACAGCCACAGGATCAGTAGCACTCAGAAGTCCCCCAAGCAACAATGATGTTTTCCAACTCCAGTTGTATGGAAAAACAAGCTGCAGCACAACGTTGCAGATGCAAATTTATAACAACAGGATCATAGCTTATAAAATAGTTTGTAGTCTTGTAGTGTACCTTCAAAGCAGATCCAAGACAGAATGTTGAGATCAGAACTCCTGGACCAGCAAGTAGAAGCATTTGTGCTATACATCTCTATAGAAGAATTGGTAAAGGAAGTCGTAACTCAACAGTTCAAGAAAACTCTAATTTTTTAGCAAATAACTTGCATAAAGATACACTTCCTTCAGGAGTACATGGGATAAAAATTACCCTTTTTTCTATTAAGGATTCAAAATCACAATGCAGTGTCAAACAGTAAATAAGACCCCAAAAGAGAGACAACTATGAATCACAAGAGAAACACCTCGGATAAATGTGTGTGCATATTTTGCAAAACAAAATGGAGAAAAACAATGAAAAGAAAGAGAGTAGAAACTAAACAATCATGCATCTAAGGAAAAAACACTATTAAACTCATATCAGTAGAGCTAAACTCCCCAAGATGCATCTGTTTCTTTCAGAAGCATTAAATCAAACACAAATGAGCAGCTCTCCAAACTAGTCTATACATTTCCCTAAACCATTATTGCACATTTGACCAAAATTTTTTATCAAGTACATGGTCTTAGCTAGTGAAACAACATGGCTATTTTTCAATTTATTGAACCAAATAAGAAAAACAAATGGGGGTTTTCTTTAACAGGGCTATGATTATATGGATGTGGCAATTTGTGATTAACCAATGTCTCACATATTCATGGATGAAGGTTATGATTTTTTTGATCCAAAATATGAAACAAGCAAAGATAATCCATGACATAGAACAAGTTGCAGACGAGCTCTTGGAGCAGGCCATGCGTTAGAAGCCCAAGGGAGCAGCTCATAGGCCCTAAATAAGCAACCTAGCTTCAAACAGCCATACCTTTTGCTCTAAGTTCGAGCTTTGAGTTTCTGGTTTTAAGGTTTAGTCAAGTGCTACCCTTGTTTATTTACACTAACACGGTACATTAATCTAAGCTCAACAGGTTGTTAGTTGGTTATCTCCTGGTGGCATGGTTCATGGCAAGAATATTATTTAAAATGTTAACTTCACCATAATGGATTTCTGAAAATGTTATTGCATGAAAGCAAGCACATTCAATTTAGTCTTTTGCTAATTTTTACTAATTATTAATTTTATCTTGGTTGACCAAAACAAGAATTTCAAAGTAAAAACTAATTAAATCAATTCTGGTTATGAAATCATTTAGTAGAACAAAACACAAATAGAGCTTTCTCAGGGGCATCTTGTTAAATGGTTACAAAGTTGACAAATCCTTCCTTCCCCAGACGAGCCCCCAATACCTGCTTTGTTAATTTGTAATCTATAATTTATTGATTTCCTAGTAGTTAGTATTATTTCAAGGAACTATCTGGTTTCATGTCTTAAATTTAACATTGTTTTCAATCTTTAAATTCCAACTGTGATCAACCCCATAATACACTCACAATGGCTAATGAATAAATAAGTCACCAACACTTTCCCCACCCTAGCAACTTTTAGACTTCTTGAATTAGTGAAATGGTTTGTTTCCAAGTCCAACATATCAGGTTGTGATTTTGACATTTATGATTCATTGATTAGAGAATTAAACTAGAATTTTCAAAAAATCAACAGAAAATAAAGAAAAGAACCTTGATTTGGTGCATTTCCATTGAAAAAGAACTCTCGAAAAGAAGAGCAGGAAGGAAAACAGCTAATAAAAGGTCAGGATCAATGCGCGCCCCTGCACATCAACAACAGCATTTTATTTTTATAGTTAAACATGTTTGTTAAGCTAAAGTGAAGAAAAAGACAGAGAGAACTTACAAATACGAATGCCATCCCCAATCTTTCCCAATTGATGACTTGAACCATATTCTGCACAAAAATTCTTCTTTGAGATGGTCAGAAAGTTATCATTGATTGGAAACAAACAGCAGTATGTATCCGATATAAAGAATCAGCCAATCTGTGAGTTGAAATAGGCATAATATTTTGTAAAAAAAAAGTCTAAAAAAATACATAATTTCTCCTTTTATTGGAAAATGAGAATAAATGTTGGTCCCCTTTTACATGTTGAAATGTGCACAGTGGAATACAAAATTAACCCAACCACACCAAATAAAAGAAAAGAAATCATAACACAAATTGGCTAAGACGCATATGAAAGTACAAAGAGCAGCTGGAGCTAAAGGTGAACTAAAAGAGGTTTGCAAGTCATCAAGCTACTGGTGCTAAACGCATCAGGTTATAGTACCTGAGAAAGTTTTAAGAAGTGAGATGTGTATCAATTTGGTCGTGAATAATAAATTTACAGAGAGCAAACAATAGCGTACAAGGGAAGCAACATGAGAAGAAATCCACAAGAATAAGGGGAAGACAAAGAAAAAGTAAAACAGAAGACAATGAGTTGGTAGCAAAAATGTCCCACGAGATACATTAGCTGGTGCCAACACAAGCAATCATGCAGCTAAAAGCATGAAATTTTCTAACAGGTTGTACTAGCTTTAAAGGACAATACCTAGGCATGCAGACATGCAGGTTGCAGGGTTTCTAGTTTCTCACAGGACATCATCACACGCATTTCAGACATTTGGAACAGCAGTGGAATAAGAACCAAGAATGTGCTTGTTAATAATCATGAACTGAATAATGGAAAGCATGAGAAGACGTCATCTTACCACCAAAAATAGATAAGCAGCACGATTCAATCATGTTAGATATGTCAATCAGAAGCACCTTTGAATGTAGTTAAAGCAAAAAGCCACAAGCAGCCAAAAACCTATTTTGCCCTATGATAACTGCGAACCCCAATTTTGGGCTCCTAGAAAATCCTGACATTTCAAGTTCACAGAACTACAAACACAGCACAATGTAATAACCTTTGCACCTCCTTCCTGCTAACAAAATCTCTAAATTCTTTACTGCAAAAATCCCTTTAAGTTATGCAGAGAATGTTTTCCTCAAAAATGGCAAAAAGCCAAATTCAACGAGTAGCAGTACAACAAAGAAAGAGATGAGACTGTAACTCACCACCTAGTAGATAACGCATGTACTGCTTAAAATGGCAAATTCAAACCCACATATGATTAAACTCAAAAATTACAGAAAATTACTAAAAGAAATCAAATTTGGCTAGAAAAGAATTCAAGTATACTCTGAAAATGACACAGACACAAGCAATATATTTCTGTTTATTCATTATCATGCAAGATTGTATTGTAAATTCCACTACAAAAGCATTTTGTTTGTAGTGTTTGAACAAATAAAGAGTTTTGTTATGTTAATGGGAACTTTTCTTCCCTATTTTGCAATTATTCTTCTTGTCTGTAAGTTAAAGCTAAATATTGAGATTCAGGCTACTGAAAAATACATTAAGATACAGACAAATATTATCTTTCTTCCTTTTTGTTTCCCTTCATAATCTCAATTTTTCAAAGCTAATTAGTTACTTAACAAAAAACTAATAATTCATCAATAAATAAAAATTATGTACGGAAGCAATTAAATAGAAAAATAAAATAAAAATTATGTAGGAAAAGCAATTATTAATGGAAAAAGTACAAAAATGCAAAATTCAACGATTCTTCTCAATATTATTTAATTTAATTCAGCACAAGTGATTAATTCACCAATAAAATCGCTTATAGCTTAAAATTTTAAACAAACCAAATCATATTAAAAGCAAAATATAGAGAGGAAGAAGAAGAAGAAGAAGAGACCTAAGGATCCAAGAGCAATGCCGATAAATAGCAGAGCAACAGTGTACGGGACTCTCGTACCACGCAAAACATGCCTGGAAGCAATTCCAAGCACCAAACTTAAGCCGAAGAAAATTACGGCATCCGTTGGATTTTCATTCTCAGGAGAGCTTTTCTCAGCCAAACTTCGATATGGAAACTGGCCTTCTTCTACAATAGCGGCCATTGAAATTTTACGCCTGATGAAGATTCAACCAACAGCCAAGTAAGTTGGGAAGTATTGGCTTTTTGTTGTGTGGTATTAACATAGAAGAATGAAAGAGAGTGAAAAGAGGAACACTGAAATTTGACAAATCAAACAATAAAATACTCGAGCATATAAGCGCAATGAGAACTACCTAGGCTAGTCACCTTCATTTGATTATAATTTTTTTGCCAAATCATTTGTTTATAATTGACTCAATATTTGTAATTAATGTTAATTCCACGACCCATTTTAACCCCGTCGGCTCCACTAGTGATCCCAATTGCTTAAGTTGAGAATCATGTCATCCCCAGGACAGCTTGGCTAATACATGTGCACCGTGCGCAGCCGTGATTGTTTTATTTAATTAATGCTTAATCAAATAATAATACTAATAATACTAAAAAAATAATAATAATACTAATAATAATAAACTTATTATGATAATATTTAAATGGTGTAATAATATTAGATATTTATCTTAAATAAAACTTTATTCTTATCTTTGTAACATTTTATATTTATAAATAGGTGTTACAATCAATGAAGATAAATACATAAATTATTCTCTTTTTTATTCTCTCTATTTTTTATAATTATTTTTTGTTTTATAACAAAACTAATAATAATAATAATAATAATAACAACAATAAATAATAATAATTCTAATAATAAACTTCGCCCTTTTAGAAGAACCTTTTTTTTTTTTTTTATAACTAGATAACATCCAAAAAGATTTGCAATCCAAAATTAGAATTATGTCATATATTCATAAATCAACAAATATTCATGATGATTCTCAAATTGATAACAATCTTGGATGAATCTATAAGTTTGTTGGATCTTCCTGTAAGAGCAATGAATACATCATATGTCAATTGGACATAGTGTCCTACAACACTTCTGATGCCTAAGTCAGAGGACAGAAAAATATATAATAGAAATGCCATAAAAAAGAGAAGAATAACTTGTCCTCTGTAAATGATGAGCTCTAATTTATATAAGAGTGGTGTAAATGTCTTCTTAATGATATGGTCTTATAATAGTTGTAATAATGATCAATTATTTTAATTTGTGTAACTCCTCATTAAGTCTAATTTATTTATCTGTTTGTATATCCATTACATGTTAATGAAGAGACTTTTCTCCTTCTGAATCTTCATGGATAGATTCTATATAAGTGTAATCCTTACTTTTATGGATGAGAAATACTCATTACAAAATAAGCATCATCATTAGCCCTTTTTGTCTAAAGATTCAGCCATGGTATTTAAAAGTGGCAACATTCGGCTGTTCTCCATTGAGCGGTTCTCCTTCCCTTTTTAAAATTTAAATTTTTAACTTTTGACAATCATCTTATAGAATTGCCACATCCCTTAGTCATGCATTTAATGATCTCTATTTTTCAAGGTTCGTGGAATCGTGCCACATTTATTTTCCATTTATACCCTCCTCTTTTAAAGTCCTTTGTTTATAATTTGCCACATTATCGTCTTTTTCCTTCCTTGGGTAAATTGCTGGTCCCTAGAAATTTATCTTTACTTACCTCATCTCCTCATCTTCCTCTTTTTCTTTTTTTTTTTTTCTCTTCTACTTTAGGCGTTTCTGTTTAATTCTCTAAGTATCCTTTTGTCGCCTTATCATTCTAGGTAATTTTCTTTTCCCTTTTCTCTTTTCTTTAATGGCTAGTACTAGAAAAATTACAAGGAGTGGTTTTGCCTGTCCTTCATTTTCCATGAAAAGTCCATAGATGACTTTGCCTTTGAAGTAATCGAAGATGATATGAAAGAATTTAGGTTATCATATAAAATCCCTACTGATTATGCTTTGTTTATATGCTTTTCATCTTTTAGGGCTAACCATCCACCCCCTTCTAATTCTATTGTGATTTTTAAAGAACAATTTGATGTTGGTTTATATTTTCCCCTTTATGCCCTTTTGCTTAAGTTTCTTCAATTTTATGAAATTCCCCTAGGACAATTGCATCCTAACTCTATTTACTTGATATGTTGTTTAATTGAGTTGTTTAGGATGAAAGGATGAATCCCTACTCTTAATAGTTTTCATAACTTATTTTCAGTTTCCAGGCAAGAGTCTGATCCTTTTATCTATGTTAGCAGTATTGGAAATTGCACTTTAGCTTACAAACTTTCCCTTCTATAAAAAATTGGAGAGAGTGCCTTTTTCTCATTCACCACACTTTCTTCTTTAGCCAATGGTCCACAGCTTGGGATCCCGTTATGAAGAAAGCTCATCAAAGTCCCCTAGACAAAGAATATGGTGACTTTGTCAAGGCTTTATTGGCAGAATGCTAAAGGAAACATCCTTTAGTTAAGGATTTAGTGAAAAAGTTGATTAGGAATCTTAACTTATCCTTTGCCGCTCTATCTCCATCATTTTGATTATAATGAGAATATTGTTTCTAATGATGGAGTCAAGTTCTAGATTCGACCTCTAGCGATCCTAGGCAACCTTAAGGTATCATCTTGGATAATCTTATGTCATATGTTGATAAATTCTTTTTAATGAAGTTTTACTTGCTCGGATATGGATCGTGGATTCGTCTTGAAAAGGATTAGCTTAAAGAAAGAGCTTTACCTTCTATCTTCCAATCGTTAGTTATTTCTCCTTTTGTTATACCAACAACTCCTAGTGATAAACCTTGCTGATATAAGAAGGCTGCAACGAAAAGCAAAAAGAAAGATCCTACCCTCTATTTTCACCATATAAAAAGTCTCATTCTTGAAGATATAGAAGTTCCATTAGCCATAAAAAAGAAATCAAGATCTAGTTTTTCAAATCCTGTGGGATAGATCCTTGACCATTTCAATTCAGTCTCAATCTCCAATTATGATGTTTGTGATCATGTGGCAAGATGTGCTAGTCTACCATATGATCTTGAGGAATAGAAAAACTTGAAGTGGAGGGCGTCATGTCCCAAATTATGTTTCATAATTTTTTTCCATACAGGGAGTATCCAAGCTAAATGAAATTGGCCAACAACTTAAGGAATCATGCGTCAAGGCCCATGTCAACGCTGAAGGTCTTAAGATAGCCTCCAAGGAAGCTTAGAATGAAACAGAGAAAGTTAAGGATATTGCCACTGAAGATCGAAAAAACTATCTTCAGAGATCAAGAAGCTTACTACTGAATCCGCAAATTAGAAAAAAAAAAGATATGAAGAAGTTGAATTCTCCAAGTTTCCATATTGAAGAAAAATTCTAGACTGAAGCTAAGTAACTTCAATTATTGTGTTTTGCCATACTTTCTTATTATCATCAAGTGGTGATTAAAGCTATTACTTCCCAAAATCTTGGTGCCAACTTAACTGCTATTAATGATATGATTACCCAGGATCTCTATTGATGATGTCATAATCCAGGATCTATCATCTCAAGTTCTAACAAAACATGACGCTTCCCATTATCAAGAACTTCCTTTTGAGGCTACTCAATCTAATACTAAAGATAGGGATGAACAAACTTTAAATCCAGACAAGTGTTTAAAGGTCGACGATCCTACTATTGGTGGCCAAGAATAAATTTAAATGTTTTTAGAATATTTGTTTTGCTTTTTTGTTTTTTTTATTATTGTTTAAAGTACAATGATTGTTTTTGCTATTTTGGATATTTGAGATTTCATCTCTTTTAATATCAACATAATTTTTTTTAATTTATATTATGAATATTTGCCTCATCATATGAATATCGGATGAAACCTTTAGGTTCATCACTTCAATATACCTTTGTATGAATCCTTAAAGATGTATCTGTGATGATAAATGTTTAAGCTCATGTACTTATCTCATATGTAAATTGAATATGCGACGATAAATTTGAAGTATTCCCCATGTTAAGAGAATTTTATTTAGGCTATTATAAGTGCCTTACAGTATAACCGCGAGGATTTATTAGATATTTAAATTTTTTAGGTACCTCATTACAGTGAGAACTTAAGATGAATTTGTTAGCAAATAAAATATAAGCATTACTACCTCATCATGTTGGGGACTTAAGATTAATCCATGGTGATTTATATAAAACACCTTAAATCTATAAATTATAATGAGGGCTTAAATCAAAGCCATAAGGATCCATACAAAGCAATTTAAATCTATAAAATGTTGCTGCCTCATTATGGTGAGGGCTTAAAATGAATCCATGATGATCGAGTTTATTTATATGTCAATACCTCATCATGGTAAGGTTATTTATGAAGTGTGTGGCAAGTACACTTTAGAAAAAACTAAAAAGAAAGATTTCACACTGAACATTATTTATATTTATTGGAAATGTCAATATACATATCTCTTTATCAAGGTTACTTTATTACAAAACCTCAATATGAAAAACCCAGTGGGACAAAATCATATTTAGGAAAAAAGTATAATTATAGATAAAATTTTGACAATTATTAATAAAACTTTCATAAATGTTCAACATTCCAATACTTAAGGATTTGAGTTCCATCTATGGTCTCTAGTTGATAGGAACCATTTCCTGTTGCAGACGGGATCTAGTACGGTCCATCCCTATGACTAGTTTTCCCTATACCTGATTCTCCCTTTCAAACTTCAGTTTTCTTTAGCACCAAATCCCCTATTTGGAATCTTTGAGGACTCACCCTTTTGTCATAATACTTGGCTATCCTCTATTTGTAACAGCTTCCCTAATTGATGCTTGACCCCTTAACTCCTCTATTAAGTCTAAATTTGTCTTTATTTGCTCACCATTTCCCATATAGTCAAAGTATTGGACTATTCCTATAGGTATCCCTATCTCCACTGGGATTACTGGCTCCATCCCATACGTTAGTCTAAATGGTGTCTCTCCTATCGCTCTTCTAGGAGTTGTATGATAAGCCTAAATCACATTTAGTAGTTATTCTACCCACTATAACTGATCTAGTCACTTTTTTAATCCTTGCAAGATAGTGTGATTAATGAATTCAGTTAACTCACTGGTCTAAGGATGGGCTGCAAAGGTGAACTTCAATTGAATACCTAAATTTCTGCAAAAACTTTTAAATTTTTCATAGTCAATTTGTTTTTCATTATTTGTCACAAGGATATGAGGAATCCTAACCTATAAATCACAACTTCTTTGAAGAAATCTTTAATTTTATTTTCTATGATATTTGCAACAGTTTTAACTTCCACCCATTTAGTGAGGTGATTTAGCGCTACAATGATGAACTTCCTCTGTCTTAATGCTAATAGAAAGGGACCTAGAAGATCTATCTCCCATACTGTGAATTGCCAAGTACTCTTCAAAGTTATTTGTTCAGTGGCTGGCTTATGACTTAAGCCATCATGCTTTTGACATTTCTTATATTTTTTTACTAACTCAGCTGTATCTTTCGTTAGGGATGTCTAGTATTATCCCTATAATAGTGCTTTTCTTGCTATTACCTTAGCCTCTTCATGCGCTCCACAAATTTCTTCATGTACCTTAGCAAGAACATTTTTTCCTTCTTTCAAAGAAATACCCATGAAATAAGGATGTGTTAGAAAGGTTTTATACGTAATCCCCTTATAATAGGAATAATTTGTTGCCTTCCTTTGAATTTTATTACCTGCAGCTTATCCTTTGGAATTTCTCTAGTCTCTCAATAGAGTATGATTAGATTCCTTCAATCATCAATTTCTTCTAGTGGATTCATCAACACTTGTTCAATTATTAGATCATTCCAAACCTTATCATCTCTATAGATTTGAATAAATCCTCATCTTCAGCAGCAAACTTTGCTATATGATATGCTTTAAAATTATCATCACATGGTGTTTAAGTCATCTTCCAATATCCACCCCTGTCCATGATCTTTTGTAATAGAGAAAGTGCTCTAGCCAAATACTTTTGCATGATCTCATCCTTGGTCTAAAAATCTCTATGTATTTGATTGACAATCAAGATTGAATAACTAAAGATTTGGATATTCTGAGGTTGCATCTCATATACTAACTCAGTCTAATTATTATAGCTTCATAATCTACAACATTATTAATGGCTTTGAACATAAATCTAACAGCAATATTGAGCTTTACCTTGAAGGATAATTCCAGCACCTACACCCTTCTTGTTTGATGCACCATTAACATATAAATCCTAAACCTCATATTCTATCACTTCTTTAGACAAATTTGTTACCTTAGCAACAAATTTAGCCAACACCTGGGCCTTCAACACTTTATGAGATTTATACTTAACAACATTCTCTCAAAGCTGTAAAGACTAATGAACTAATTTACCTAATGTTTCAGGTCATTGGAGTGCTCTACACAAAGGTTGATTCATTTATACTATGATTGTATGTGATTAAAAATAAGGATGCAGCCTTTTTGTAGTTGTGACAACAGCTAATGCCAACTTCTCTATCTTAGGATAGCATAGCTCTGCATCTTTAAGCACTTTACTTACATAGTAAATAGGCTTCTGCTCCCCATCCTTGTCTTGAACCAATATAGAAACTATTGTTTCTTTTCCTACATATAAATATAAAAACAATTTTTCACTCATCAACGAATGACTTAATAAAGAGGGAGAGCTTAGCAACTCCTTCAAAGCTTTAAAAGCTTTTTAACAGTCATTCGTCCAACTAAATTGCTTGAATTTTTTAAGGATTTGAAAGAATGGAAGACATTTCCTTGTGGAGCAGGATATGAATCGACTAAGGACTATCACTCGCCCATTTAGCTTTTATACCTTTGTTATAGTCTTAGGTGGATGCATACTAAGTATGGCTTAAATCTTTGCAGGATTAGCTTTTTAATTCTTTTTCTAGGACACCATAAAGCTTTAAAAACTTCCCAGCTCAAACCCTAAATGCATAATTATTAGGATTCAACTTCATAATGTAATTATTCAATACAAAGAAAACCTCTTCCAAGTCTTTAATATGATTGTTCATCTATATGCTTTTGACAATAATGTCATTTACATACACAGTTACATTTCTGCCAATTTGCTTCTTAAACATCAAATTCACCAACCACTGATAAGTGGCCCATGCATTCTTTAAGTCGAACGGCATCTTAATATAACAATAGCTACCACCATTTGTGATGAATGTTGTTTTAGCCTTATCTGATTGCTTCATGGAAATATGATGGTATCCTTAAGTTACATCAATGAAACTATACATTTCATATAAAGCTATTACATTTACCATCAGGTCAATATTTGGGAAAGGATAGGAGTCTTTAGGACAGGCTTATTTAAATTAGTAAAATCAACACACATATGATACTTCCCATTAGGCTTTTTAACCAATACCGCATTTCCCAACCATTCAAGATAATGAACCTCACAAATGAATCCTGCTTGCAATAGCTTTTCTATTTCTTGTGCTATTACATCTTGTCTGTCCGGTCTGAATCTTTGCTTCTTTTGTTGGACTGGTTTTACTAAATGATCCAAGTTCAACTCATGCATCATTATAGATGGATCTATCCTTTTGATTTTAGATGCTTTAGTGGCAAATGAAGAGACATTATCTTTAAGAATTTGTTCAATCTATTATTGAATGTCATTTTCCATTTTGGCTATGATCTTGACTATCTTTTGATCATTTAGTTTAAGATTCATTAAATCATCTATAGGTTTAGTCTTGTTTTGTTTGTGCCCTTCTATGTTATGATTAAAGATCTCTTCAATGAGTAAGGATTCATGAACCCCAAATGCAGCTAACGCATAATGTTCTTCAGCCATTTTCTTATTTCCTCCATTCGTGACAACTTTTGAAATTAGTAACTTCATCATTAAATGACTCACACCTAGGATAACATTTGAATTGCAAAGATATGGTCTACCCAAAATAGCATTATAAGCAAAATACATATTAACCATATTAAATAAAGTTCTTCAAATCTTTAAAGATCCAATTTGATTATCACTAAGTTCGACTATTAACTCCATTGTTCCCTCAGGCTTGATCTATTTTCCTCCTAGGCCTTTTAATGGTATGGTTATCGATTTTAGCTTGAGTATCAATCCTCTTATACCTTTAAAAGCTGTCAAAGTAATGAGACTAATAACATAGCCATTATCTATCAACATTCTTCTTACAAGATAATCATTAATGTAGCCTTAATGACCATAGCATCATTGCAATATTCTCTTCTATCTGTCATGTCTTATAGGGCTGAGCTGAATCTCAAGACATAAACCATTACTTCACGTCTTTTTGTGGTTGTATGCAAGTGAAGGATCTCCTCTGATGATGACATTGACTATCCCAGCTAGATCCCTTTACTTGCTTTTCTCAATAGCATGTCTCTTATCTCTCTGCTCATCTCTTAGTCTTGCATCTTTTCTGTTAGTTTTCTTGACAAAGTGCCTCAATGTGCCATCCTCTATTAATCATTTGATTTTCGCTTTCAACTGTCTATAACTTTCTATACCATGAGCATCAACTGTCTACAACTTTCTATACCATGAGCATGATGCTCATGGAATAGACAATATTTACTTTTATCTATGAACCCTCAAAATTGCACCCTTGGGATCCAACCACAGCTTAACACTTGCTAAGATTAGTATACTACACAGAGCCAGTATGGTGGTCCCACTAGCCAGTTAACATGGAAGGGTCAAGGGGGCAGCACCCTATTGAAAAATAAATTTCCTGAATTTTTCACCTTCAAATGACCAACACTCGATTACGAACCCATAAAATCAAATCAGACTCGAAATAGATTAGAAATGGACCAAAATCTAGCCTAAATAGTGTGAAATCGAGTCAGACCAGCTTCAGTGGTGCGCCACTAGGTCAGGTGGCACCCCCAACATGCCGGAGTCATGGGCGACAAGCTTATGTGCCGATAGCAAGGGCCTGGCCGGACCTAGTGCAACCGGTGCTGTTGGGCCAGTCCACATGCCTCTGATGCTGTTGCTAGCACCCAGCAGCACCCTTTCACCTACTCTATAAATAGAGCTTTCATTTCAGTTTTCTAGGAAGGATTTTGAGAGGGATTTGATACAAAATTGGAGAGGAAAACTCACCTATATGCTCTTCTTTCTATGGTAAAATTTTGTTGAAATTAAAATCAAAATTAATACCAAAATCTATCACTCCAAATTCTTTTCAATTTGCAATTATTACTCTATTTTGCTAACTTTTTTTGTTTAAGGTTCAACTTCCCAAATCCAAGGTGGAGCTTAGATTCGAAATGAAGCTCACCTAATTCATCTGAAAGTTAAGAAAAGCAAAGGTATAATCCCTTTTCTTCTTTCCATTTTAAAAATTCTAAATTCAGATCTAAAATTCTCTCCATTCTATCTTTCTTTAGGTCTGAAACAGAAAAGATCTAAAATTTATTAATTTAAAAATCAGAATTAAATTAATAAACAAACCAACATTTTTCCAGAACCCCTCCTTCGCAAGAAGGAAGAACTGCGTAGGGTTTGATTCCTATTTAATAGGATACGTAGGCTGCCATTCTATAAAGCATTAACTCCAAAGTCTTTTTCAATAACATTTTCCTCTTTTATATTTACAATTTAAGTTTTATTTATTTGTATATGTCAGATTCTATATGTTCATTTCTTTACTTTAGTTGAGGAATATGTGCTTTTCCTAGTACCCATAAGAGCTAGAGGAAAGATCCTCTTTATTTTATTCATTTTGCTTTTGTAATAATTAAGTAGGATTTCTTTTTGCTTATTTACTTATAACTATCATTTCATCTTGTCATCTATAACTGTTTTATTTATCATTTTACCCTTGTTCATGCATACACTAAAATTGCCCTTTTTTTAAGAGTTATTTCGCAACTTTCAGCTAAACATTTGTTTAAATACTAAAACTTGATCCCTGAGCCCTCTTTGGTCACTTGTGGATTAGTGCTTTTCCATTGGGATAAATCAAAACATTTTTGAAGTCAATTATTTTGGATTTTTCTTTAATTTTTTCAATTAAAATAAGTAAATAAAAGTGGTAACTCTCTTTTACAAATAACAAATCGCAAAACCTAATTTTCTAAACTCATAGCGAGTTTCAATTGTAGAGTTTCTCTTGAAGAGCATTTCGATTCCTCTATGAATCGGACCGATGCTCTGGCGAGACCTCACATTATCTTGAGTGGATTCTGTTGTCGGATCCATCTTTCTTGGCCAATGAATGTCTTTCTTATTCTCCTTGATCCATATTAAAATTTGAGAATGAGATTTAGTCATGGGTATCCATCTCGTTTCTATCTCTTTGCTGACTTGACTTTCTAAACTTCATTGATTTTCTATCTAAATCTTTTTTGTTCAAGCTCTTGAGCTCAGATTCCATCTTTCAAAGATTCATCCTCCACTCATCCAAATCAATATATTTCTTTGCTATTTCCATAAGCTTTAAAAAGGTGTTAGGTTTATGCAATTTATCGATAAGCTTAGCTAATCAAGTTCCAGTATGTAAAAGTTCAATAACCATCTCAATATTGAGATTTTTAATTTAAGTGGCTTCATGTTGAATCTTTCTAGATAACTTATGAGTGTTTCATCTTCTTTTTGCTTGCATGCCTTGAGATCACTAGTGCATTTTTTAGGAAGAATGTTAGTAATAAACCTAAACATGAATGCTTTCGAGAATGATTAAAAAAAAATTGATCAATCCTTTAGGAAGAGCTAAATACGAGTGTAATGTTGAATCTATCCAAGTGGTAGGAAATACCATATACATGATAGCATCCTTAGAATTAAGGAGCAACATCTAACACTTGAATTTATAGAGGTAAGGACCTGAATCTCTAATCCCGATGAATGAATCAAAAGTGGGCAGCTTAAGCTTAGAAGGGAATTTCTTTGCAAGGACCTTTGAGGATAGAGGTGAACCTTTCGTTATAAATTTTTCTAATTTAAAATGGGAGGATTTCAATTCTTTCATAGCTTCAAGTAATTGTTGCTTAAAATTAGCATTCTTTGGACTAGCTGGTGCCATATTAGTTGTATCCCCTCAGTGTGATGATGGGATTTAACCTTATCATCAATATTTTCTTGATTTTTTATAGGTTGGTGGTTATCATTGTTTGAATTTGGAGGAGGAATTGGACGTACTAAAGGAGTAGGTGGATTAAGAGTGGTCATCTAAGATAAAGTTTCTCGAATAACCTGTTGTAACTGAGTTTGGAATTGAGATAAGGCAATATTAGTAGTAAGGCTTGTAGCAATCTCCAAAACTGGAGATAATGATAACAGTTCTATTGTTGAAACTCTGATTAGTGTGACAGAGGTAGATCCTCCACCAACTTTTAATTAAGAAACTGTAAAGGTCCTGAAAGTTATGCCAAAAAAGAGTGTCTGCATGTGGTTTGGATGGAACTAGGTGTTTGAATTATGGGAGGATCATGTGTTGGTGTGGCAATGTTAAAGGTGGTTTCCATTGAAATGCAAGATTAAGGGTTGAAGTGTCTCCAGTCATGGTCATTGTCTCTGGAAATCAACAAGAAAGGAAAAGATTTCCCACAAATGATGTTAAACAATGATTCCTAAATTGATGACACTTCTAGATGAATCTCCAAGTTGGTTGGATCCTCCTGCAAAAGTAATGAACACACCATGTGTTAATCAAACATGGTGTCCAACAACACTTTCAATGCCTAAGTGAAAACAAAAGAAAGTATAATAGAAATGTTTAGAGCAAGAGAAGAATAACATATCCCTTGAAAATGATGAGCTCTATTTTATATAAGGGTAGTGTAAATGTCTTTTTAATGAGCTAGTCTTATAACAGTTGAAATAATGATAAATTATTGTAAGTGTGTAACTCCTTCATTAAGGTCCAATCTATTTATCTATTTGTATATCTATTACAAGTTAATAAAAAGGTTTTTCTTCTTCTAAATCTTCATGGATAGATCATATGTAAGCTTAATCCTTACCTTTATGGATAAGAGATACTTCTTATAAAATGAGCATCGTATTAGTGAGTGTCAAAAACATATTTGAGATTCAAGCTTTATATTTTTACCAATTCGATCATGGACAATCCAAAAAAAAGCTTTAGATTTTTAGAATTTATTGATTAAATTTAATAACATATAAATTTCTATCAGTTTTAATTTACAATTAGAAATCATTGGAATTTACATCAATTTTTTAATATATAACTAGAAAATAGAAATCATTTAAATTAAGTTTAGGTAACACATAATTTGTAATATAATATAAATTGAAAATATAATAATAACCATATGACAACAAATCTATCAATCCTAGATCAATTAAAAAATATATTTGACTTTTATTAGAATATTTAATGGTTATATATAAGCAAATGATCCAAACAATACCAGTCAGGTGTAGCCTAGTTAGTTTTCTCATTTCCTTTAAAGAAGTGAGAAGTGGGAGGCCTCAGATTTGAGTCTCCCAAATAACAAATAGTTGTCATCAATTTGGTATGAGATGTTAAAGGAGAAGGCTATTCTCTATTACATGGTCTATTATGTTTCTGTGGGTGTTCCCCCTCCCTAGTACCCAAAAAAAAAAAAAATGATCCAAACAACTTGCTTATAGCTTTTAGTTGGCAATGAGATTTTGGTCAAAAATCTTATCGCCAACTAAAAGTTATTATGTCCACTCATGCCTGTGTTGGAGATTATATATGAAAGCAATTATTTTTTTTATCCTTTTCATATCTTCTCACAGTAAATATTTCAGATCTAAGGTTGGGTTGGGGAAGTTTATGTATTATCTAGTATAGGGATTCAAGTTTATAGCCTGTCAATGGGCTGAAGATATTTGGTGTATATCTTACCCAAAGTAATTTATGATTCCCAAAATAATAATGTTAAATGGAAAAATCTCTAGGTGGGTTGAATCCTCTTGCAAGAGTAAAGAACACACTATATGAGATGAACTTTATGTCTAGCAAGACCTTTGATGTCAAATTAGGAAGAAGAAGAAAATAGCATAATTGGATGACCTAGAAGAAGAGAAAATATAACATGTCCTTTAGCTTGATGAGTTTGATTCATGTAGTGGTTGTGTAAATGCCTCTTGATGAGCTAGCTCCAAAACTACTGTAATTATATTTATTTATTGTAATTATATAACTCCTTTCATTAAAGTCTAAATATGTCTGATTATGTAATTTTCATAAGTCAATGAAGAGGTATTGTGTAATTGTCACAAGTCAATAAAGAGGTTCTTTTCTTTTACGAATATTAATGGATAAATCCTTTGTATTCTTGATCCTTATCTTTAGGGATTAAGGATACACGTTCTAAATGTGCATCATCATTAGCCTTCTTTTATTAAAGATTTGGTCATGCTATTTATGTGTTAGCTTATGGATTCTTTCTCTTTTTTCTAGAATCTTGTTTTATACATCTGTGAACCCTTATATTTGCACCTCTAGACAACCGGCACTCAATTACGAACCTATAGAATCAAACCAGGCCTAAAACAGATTTGAAACGGGGTGAAACGGTGTAAAAAGGGGTGTGTGGGCCATAGGCACCACACAGAGCGGCCCATGACCACCTGTGCGATACTGTACAGCTCCTGTGCGATACCGTACAGCTCCTGTGTAGTTACCATATGGAAATCTGCCTTTTGTGCAGTTGTCAAAACTTCCTATGCGGTTTTGAACGTTGGGAAGTGTATCCCACATTAAAACTTTGCTATTTTGCCTCCCAACTCTCTCCCTATAAAAGCAAGACCTTCCTACCTCATTTCCACACTCAGAATTGCTTAATCAAATTAATTGAGTTCAAAGCAATAATCTCTCTTAACCTCTTGGTTTGCTTGATTAGCCTTTGTATGAAGTGAACCATCTCCACAAGTTTGGTCTAAAAGGAATGAACTTTTAGTTTAAATTTTTATTTGGTTGGTCGTTTCAAGGTAGCTTTCCTCAAATCAGTCCGAGGAGGTCCTGAATACGTCATCTGAGTCGCTGTTCAAAGGTTATCATTTTGCCGAGTCGAGAAGGTGGAATTACAATCTGGTTGTCCGTTGCAGCCGCCCTACGTCTCATCCTCATAAGGTATTTATTTTCTTCTTTTGTTATTTTGTTTTGTTCTATTTCATCTTTCTTAGGATTACTTAGTTTATTCTTTTCATTTCTTTGCTTAGCATGTTTTATCATTTTCTTTCATTATTTTGAGGCATGTTGATTAGAATTTGATTTAGTCATCTAAGTAAACGATTTAAATTGTTACATCGATTTGTTGATTAAAATCTGACCTAATTAATAACTCAGTAATCAATCAATAATTCTGCTTGTTTAACCAATCAACCCACCTTTCAATCAATGAACTGAAACATGATAAAACAGTTAGGCTAAACTAACCCCTTCACAAGAAGGGCAAACTACGTGGATTTTGATTCCCATTCAAAGGGATACATAGACTTGTTTGTTTAAAACATCAAATCCAATTTAAATAAAATATAACCATTCTCTTGTATGTTATTTTATTAATTAGCTCTTTTCTTTGCGATATTTACTTCTAATTTATTTTCTTTATTACAATATTGACTTTGTCTTTCTTTTGTAGTATTTTTCTTTAATGATTATTTGGCAATTATTTTGGGGAATGTGTGACTTCCCTAGAACCAATAAGGGCTAGAGGAAGTATCCCCTATTTTGGTTTTGAATTGTAAAGTTAATTTCTTTATTGTTTTATTGCTTTGAATGAATGTTTATTTATTTTTTTATTCATATATTATATAATTGTTCATGCATTATATAAATTATTCATGAAATTCATTTTAAGTCATTTTGTATTAAGTTTGCCAAACTAATTTTTCTTAAAATAAACCGAAAACCTAGTCTTCGAATCCTCTTTGATTTCGAGGCTAGTGATCTTTTCCTTTGGGATATTAATTGGAGTCAATTTGGGTATTTTCCTTAATCTTTTTCCCAAATAAAATAAAATTAAGGTGGCGACTCTCTTTTCAAATCAACCAATCTAAACCCGAGAGTTCCATCGTGAGTTCAAATCCAAATGAGCATTTCGATTCCACTTAGCGGATCGTACTGGTGCACGGGCGAGATCTCACAACATCATGATTCACTTTTTGCGCAATGGCCTATCATATGGGCCTCTTATATAAAGAAGATCTAACAATGGCCTATAGAAAAAGGATACTCAATTTTTTGACGACCTATTGACATATTATTAATGAGAATGTCCCTTGGTCAAAGGCTATGTGAAAAAAATTCATTAAGAACTACCTTTTGCCATTGAACCCTAAATAGTATCTAACCCCTAACATCCTGACTCTAATGAGGATATAATTTTTCATAAATGAATCAAGTTTTTGGATTTGGCCATTGGCCATCCTAAACAACCTTAAAGTATTATCCTAAACGATCCTAAAGATATGTATTGGTGATTTTGTTATCTTTACTATTAATAATATTTTATTTATTTCAGATATGGATCTTAGATCCATTCATGAAAGGAATCAACCTAAAAAAGGATGGAATGCCTTCTACTTTTCATTCATTAACCATTCCTCCTACTATTATGCCATCAAATCCCAACAAGTAACCTTATCGCTTTAAGAGACATGCAGTGAAAGGCAAGGGAAAGCATTTGATTCCTTCATTTAACCACATTGAGAGTTATGTCCCTGAGGATAGAGATATGGAGGCTCCACCAGCTACAAAGAAAAAGTCAAAATCTAGTTTCCCGGATCCTGCAAGATGGCTTATTAAGCATTTTAGGCTAGCATCCATCTCTAATTCAAATGTTTCTGACCATGTGGCAAAATGTGCTAGATTGCCATATGATTTAGGTGAATGAGAGAAGCAAAAGATGGAGAACATTATATCTCATATTATGTTGCATAATATTTCTACTATACATGGGGTATTCAAACTAGATGAGATTCGTTAGAAGCTTAAGAGATCATTGTACAAAATTCCATGTCAACTTTGAAAGGTCTTCCAAATAGCTTTTAAGGAAGCTTAAAAGTTTCTGGATAAGACTAAGGATACTTTCGCCAAGGAAAAGAAAAAGCTATCTTTAGAGACCAAAAAGCTTACTGCTAAATCTGCATATTGGAAGAAGTGATATGAGAAGGCTGAATCCACCAAGATACAAGTCGAAGAGAAATTCTAATCTAAAGCCAAAGATCTTTAGTGCTAATGTTCTGGGATGCTCTCCCACTGCTGTCACCTTCTAGAATCCTGATGTGAATCTTACCACCATTGATGATATCAATATCCAAGATTTATCAACTCAAGTTCTAGCAAGACACAACGCTACTCAAGATCAAGAGCTTCCTCTTGAGACTGCTCAATCTGGTACTAAGGATGGAGATGAGCAGACTTCCAACCCTAATGACTATCTAAATCTTACTAAAGTTGATGATCCGGCCACTAGTGGCCTAGAATAAATATTTCTAAGTTTTTAATGTATTTCAAAATAATTTCTCTTTTATTTTAGAATAATTTCTCTTTTAAGTGTGGTGGTTTATTTTTTGGATTTTATCCCTATTAATATTAATGTTATCTTTAGTTGAAATGTCTTCTTATGTTTGTTGTTTGCTTTTAGTTGTGAATATTTACCTCATCATGATATAATAGGAAACCTTTATTTTTTTATTTCTTCAAATAAAATATAAGTATTGCACCATGGCATATTATGAATACTCCATGATGCAATTGATATAGAAAATTTCAAATTTTGAAATATAGATGCCTCGTCATGAATTTATCATGGTAATGGTGTAAAATGGACCTATAAAGATGAAATTGAACATGTAATACTCCAAATATTAAAAAATTATCCCATGATGACTTAAGATGAATCCGTGAGGATATCTTTTATTTGAATACTTCAAATTTGTGAAGTGTAGGTGCCTTATCATGGTAAGGATTTGAATTGAATCCATATGGATTTAGTTTACATAAGATATTTCAAATTTATGAAGCATAGGTGCCTCATCATGGTGAGGACTTAAATTGAATCCATGAGGATTTAGTTTATGTAGGATACTTCAAATTTATGAAGCATAGGTACCTCATCATTGTGAGGGCTTAAATTGAATCCATAAGAATTCGGTTTACATTGGATACTTCCAAATTTATGAAGCATTGGTACCTTAACATGGTGAGAGTTTTTATATGAAATGTATGGCTAGTACACTTTAAGTAAAAAGAATTGAATACTGAAAATAGCTTTTATTTATCCCTGTTTATTTGGAAAATACCTAGATACATATTTTCTTTATCATGACTACCTCATAAAAAACCTTAATATGGAAAACCTAGTTGAATAAAACCATGTTCAGGAAAAAAAAAGTGTTTCAATCTGAATAGCCTCCTCATTTAATCTCTTCAAATAGTTACGAAGTGTTTTCATCTTATTTATGCTTTCTTGCTTTAATATTGTTAGTGTGTACCTTAGGGGGAACATTAATAATAAATCTTAACATAGATGCTCTTGAAAAGGATACAAATGAATAGATTGATCCTCTAGGTAAAGTTAAATATCAGCGTAATGTTGAATCTATCAGGGTGATAGTAGAGTTAAGGAGTAGCATCTGATTTCTAAATTTATGAACTTGTGGACCAGATTTCCTATCACAATGAATGAGTCAAAAGTAAGCAACTTAATCTTAGAGGGAAACTTCTCTCCTAATATCTTTAGGGATAAAGGTGATCCTTTGGTCATAAATTTTTCAATTCAAAATGAGAAGATTTTAATTCTTTCATGGCCTCTAGTAATTTCTACTTAAAATGGGCATTTCAGACAGGTACATCCAATAGTACCAAAAGGAATAAGGTAAGAAACAATTAACGCAAGTTTGGTTGAATCATATCTCTGGAACAAAATAGAAGTACTCAAATTAAGCAATAACGTGAGAGCAAAATTAGATGCATCTTTTGGTGAATTCCTACTAAGAATAAATAATAGAGAAGAGCCAACAATAATGGAAAACTATATACTCAATCTAGAACAGATGCTTGTACCACAAGATAATAAAACAAACTATGAGATGGTGTTAATTGATGCAGTATTTCCTAATCTAAAGAATAATTACGTATGACCATAGTACATGTACTAGTTATAAAAAAAAATGAGTATGTAGATACTTTCAATTAGAAGATGATAAATATATTTCCTGGAGAAAAAACAATCTACAATAGTTACGATCAAATAGTAGATGACATAACTAACCATTGCCAAGAAGAGTTTCAAAACACATATTACCAAATGGCTTGCCACCTCACAAATTAAAGCTAAAAGTTAATTGTCCAATAATATTGCTCAGAAATCTAGATGCATATAATGGACTATGTAATGAAAAAAGGATGATGTGTAAACAATTTTATAGAAACGTAATACATGCAGAAATAATAGGAGGATAGCATGTTGGAAAACAAGTGCAATCACAAAGGATACCATTGCCACAGGTTAACAATGAGGCATATCCTTTCTATTTTAAAAGAAAATAGTTTTATGTGCGCCTCTATTTTGTAATGTCTGTTAGTAAAGAATAAGGGTAGACGATGCCTAATGTATGTATATATTTACCACAAGACATATTCTCACATGAACAATTTATTTTGTATTGTCAATAGGTATTTTAGCATCTACTATGAAAATATTAGTCAAAAGTTAAAAGCCAAATAAAAAAAAAATCAACTTATAGTAAGAATATTGTCTACATAGAAGTTTTTCTATCTAACAAATACCATAATTTAAAAATAATACCATATGATATTCATTTAAATCATTTAAATGTCATATAATATTTATACTAATATTTAAAATATAAATATTTGTAGGGGCACAATATATTAGTTTAGAAATAAATTATCAATAAGTTATTTGAATCTAGTCGCAAAGTAAAAAACAAGTAGTACATATAGTTAAATCCACTCCGCCATTCTTTTCTTCAATAAAAAATCAATGTTGTCATTTGTTATTTTATTCTAGTTCATATAATGTGCAATTGCATGCTTAACAGTTTATACGATAATATACTATATATCATATCATCTTTAACCCTTAATTGACTTCTAAAGTATATTCATATATTCATAAAGATCTATAATTATTATGTGTCATTAATCTAATTGTTTATACATGTGTGACTATACAACTTAGATAAAATTTACTGTGTATAATTATATTTTCATCAAATTTTTAAATTTTCACATAAAAATTTAACTTTGATTGAACAACTTAATTGAACTTAATAATCAAGCTATATAAATATTGCCTCATAATATCTTAAAAGTTAACAAATAAGATTTCGGTTTCATATTATTTATTTAAAAAGTTTTATATCATTTAATTGAAAACTTTACTCAAGCATATAATTTTGTACTTAAGTAACAAAAAAACAAGTAATTATATCTCTAACAAGGAAAAATTAAAAGTCTAGAACAAGTATCCAATGTTACCAATTTAATATTACTAATTTAATTAATTTTGGTTAAGAATAATACTTTTATTTTTTTCAATATGTCAGACATTTTCATAATAAAAGCATTTACTTTTTTTAAAAAAATCATGCAAAATTACCAACTTACAATTAATTTAGTAATGTCCAAAAATTTTTTCATCAATATCATACAATTTTCTTTTATTCATTAAATTGTTATTATATAAATTCAAATTTATTAGTTAAGTTTTATCAATACAAATTTAAAGAAATAAAAAATTCAACTTTAAATTCTTCTTTTTTTTTAAAAAACTAAATTATATTTTAAAACAAGTCGTAATAAATTATGATGGGATCAACATGCGAAGTATATTAGGAAAGACCTAGTATATATGTAATTTAGTTTTATAAAATAAAATATAAAATAAGTGATTCATGATTGAAAAGAAATGCAAAATTGAAGTTAACTATTTAGTTAATAGATTTGAGATTCTTAATTCTTAATTTTGCAAAATAAAATTTACTTTTCAAAAGTCTACTTAAAGCCAATATTGATAATGTAAAGTTGTAAACGCAAATTAAATTCAATTTTATAAGTAAACTTATTATCTTTTTCTACTTTACTAAAACTCAAGTATTCTTTTGAAATAGTTAAAAAATTAGAAACAAGTACAGTAAAATACTTTGTGATTTCATACTTATTTTAAACGGAACTATGATTTATTTTATAATACTTTGTTATCTTGTGCTTAATGTTGTTTGACACAATAGTTGATAACTCTATATTTTTAGAGTTATTTTATTTGCTTAAACTTAAATTTTAGCTCAGTTCTCGAAAATACAATAATATTATTACTTATTTTTAGAAATAAATAGTTATACAATTTATAAATAAATTATGATAAATTTTTAATATTTTTATTTTATTTTTACAGATCAAAATGATGTCATAATAATGCAGTAATATCATGACTCAGGCGATGATGTCATTTTATAAATGATGCAGACAATGATGTCATTTTATAAATGATGTAAGCAATGATGTCATGAAATTAATGATGCAAGAGATGATGTCATGAAAATAATGATGTAATTAATGATGTAACAATGTTGAAAATGAAGATGGAATTTGCCTATAAATAAGCATTACCTCCCTTCTCCAAGATCACAACTCAAAGTAGCAAAAAAAATAGATGTAAAGAGAGTTACAAATATTTTCTTAGAGTAGATTTCTTTTATTGTTATTTTGATCAAGAAGATGAGTTTTTGGAGCTCGAGTTCATCAAAGATTATATCTCAAAATAAGTTTTTCCTAAACTTTATTCTTGAATTTAATTATAAGTTGTTATTATGTTTGTTATTGTGATTGTTAATTTAATTATTTCTTGTTGTTATTATGTTTGTTATTTTGATTGTTAATTTAATTATTTCTTATTGTTATTATGTTTGTTATTTTGATTGTTAATTTAATTATTTGTTCCTTCTCAATTATGAATAGCTAAATTTATTTTTCTAGGATTTAGATGTAATCTTTTGATTTGCATATGATTATTTATATTTAATTAATTGGGTTGATTGTTGGAATTAATCTTTTATCTTAGAACTTAATGCTTGTAATTAACTGGCCATTAATTGCATGATTTAAGATATTGTGTGAAGTAGCGAGAGTGGAAACATAATATTATTTCATTAGGATAATTGACCTAGGAAATGTATTGCTTAGAGATAAGAATACTCCTTTGTGATTGTTAAAGGATTTCCATAAAACTTAATGGGTTTGTGTTAATTGCTTATGATCACGAGAGTAGACATAAGGTTAATATGAGCACACATGTTGTATCTTGAGAGAGAACATCATATAATTTAGAGAAATCTAATCATTAATTCCAGCAAAAATAATCCAATAAAAAAAATATAAAGTAATCATAGGTAATCAGTTGATGAATTCTAAATCCTAGGTCTTTAATCTTATTTCATATTATTATCATTTATTTACCTAAATTTTACTTTAGCTTAAAATACGAATTCTCATAATTGATTTTCTAAATAATAGAGTAATCATAAAATTAGTACTTGTCAACCCTTCTTCGTGGGAACGATACTCACTCATCATTTTATTACTTATAAACGATCTGTGCACTTGCAGAAATTGGGCAACAAGTTTTTGGCGCCGTTGCCGGGGAAGACAATTTTTAACAATATCAATAGATTGATATACTCTATTACTTTAGATTTTGTTTTCTTTTCTATTTTGTTTATTATTTTGCAGGACTTTTATAAAAAAAAAAAAAAAAAGAGAAGGCTTTCTACAACTTTTAATGGTGTGATGGAGGAATGATACTAAATACAGCAGCAAACATGTATGGTGAGCATGGTTTCAGTAAGTTAAATACTAAAATCGATATATTGGTTAACTTAATTGATAAACTTGATACAAATAGTTTATTTAATTCATGTTTGAGTTGCGATCTGTGTGGAGGTAATCATGTGAATTTTGAGTGCCAATATGTAGAGCAAGTACAATTTTTCTCAAATTATAATAGGTATGAGAATTATCCATATTCCAACATAAACAACTCAGGATGGAGTGACTATTCAAGCTTTTCATGGGAAAACCAATGCGATCAAGGTAACAATTCATGGTATCCTTATCAATATGATTTTCAAGACCATACACCATTTAAAGAGCACAAACCATCTTATAAAATAGCATTAGAAAAATTTATGAATGCTACTTATGAACGATGTGAAAAAATGGAAGGTAGGATGAATCAAGGGACTAGCCACAATGCAAATTTTGATGTACAAATGGAACAGTTTGCTAGTCCATTAGATACTCAAGGCCATGGTAACCTAACAAGCCAAATTGAAGAACATTCTAGAGAGTAATGCTTGGCAATTTCTTTGAGTGATGATGAGGAAGAGATGATTGATCAAGCAGATACTTCAAGTAAGCAAGAAAAAAAGGAAGAAGTTGAGCCCAATTTGCCCAAGAAATATTATTCTCTTATAGATAATATTTGCGGAGTAGTTGAAATTAATGGGGAAATTGAAGAAGTATTTGAACAAGAACACTTAAAGGAAACTTTTTCAATTTGTTTGGTGAATACAACATCATATATATCAGACCATAGAGAATATCAATTTGATGACTTAGAAGAAAAGAAGAAGCATTCACCACCATCAACTCAGCACTCACCAACTCTTGATTCAATACCACTACCTTCCTATCTCAATTTCTTGAGAAAATTTAGAGCAAGAAACAGAGCTCGTTGGAAAGATTTTGGAAATTATGAGCCTAATTGTGAAATATTAAATAATTCTTGTCTTAACCTTTTTCTATGCAGGCTCAAATCAAGCTGGCTAGACTCATTAAAACTAGCAAAAGTCTATTTTTCTGCAATTATCGGGATTATATACTTTGTGTATTATCCTCCTTGATGAAGATCTAGCTATAGTCAAGCTAAAGACTATAAATTAAGCGCTTTTGGGAGGCAACCAAAATTTCTAACTTTTTGCTTCTTTTTAATTTCTTTTGTTCTTTTTTTTGTTTCATTCTATTTTAATTTTACTTTAGTGTTGTTATTAAATAGCTTATTAGGAGGAAATCCGAATTTTCTCTTTATTAGGTTTCTTTTATTTATGTTTAGTTGTTTCATTGTAAATTTTCTCTTTTATTTTCTTAACTAAGTTAATCAAATATGGAAGCATCTCTTGCAGCACTAAAAAACAGGTTTCCAACTCTTACCCAAGATGTACTCAGGAAAATTGATGAACGTAGACTGGAAAGAATGAAGGCATTTAGGCGTCTGAATCTTCCTGAGGATATTCGTTGGATCATAGAAGCAAAGTACGATTGGCAAGTGAGCTTGATGACTCATTTATTAAATGTTTGCTAGGTACGGGGAGAAGTTCTTACTCAAAGAAGAGGAGAGCTAAGAGAATGGGAGTCTGCTACAAGTGTGCAAGATGGAATTGCAACACACGCTATAGGAATATTGGATTTACATCCATAAATCGAGAAGACAAAATTAAATTCATAAAGGATGGACTGAGTAAGGAGTTTATGGATAATATCCTACAGACTCTTGAGACGCATCCTTATGGACAAGTTCAACATACTCTTTTAGATTTACGGGACTTATTCAAAGAAGAGAAGCAACGTTACAGTCTAGGGAATCTAACGATAAAAGACCCTGTTTGCCAGTTAATAAGAAAACTGGATGGGAAGCCTATCCTCGACTCATAGAAGGTGTGTAAGCCATTACTGGACGTAAAACCAGAGGAAGATGTGAGCCAAAATCACAACTACTGTTTATAATCAGGTGTATCATTAACTTTTTTATTTTTTAATGCATTATTTTTTCTACATCTTGCAGTACTTTTTGACTTTTTAGCATCTAGATTTTATTTTCCTGCAGAGTTTTCTACTGTTGACAACTTTTTAGTCTTTCAATGTCTACTTTTAACTTTTTAATATTTTCTTTTTGACTTTTGTACACACGCTGCAGATTTTTCTACTTTCATTAGCTTTTTAGAATTTCAATGTCTGTTTTTTTTAGTTTTTCAAATATTTTTTTTTGATATTTGTACACACAGCATTGATTATTTTTATTTTTATTATCGTTTTTGTTTTTATACTTTTTCTGTCAATAATTATTTTATCCCATTGAACTATTCTTTTACTCTTCTAGTTTCTTTATATACACATTCATTATTGTCAATATGCATTCAACCCTTTTGAGAGATCAGTGAGAGAAAATGGCAGAATCCTCAACATGCAAATTCAAAAATATTTGTGTTTTTTGTAGTCCAAACTCTGGCAAGAAAAGAGAGTACTTGATAGCAGCTAATGAACTTGGTAGCATTCTAGCTGAACGAAAAATTGATTTGGTGTTTGAAAGAGGTAGTTTAGGGTTAAGGGGTTGTGTCGCAAGTTCTGCATATATTAGAGATAGTAAAGTCTTAGGAATAGTTCTAAAGGCTTTGGCTCGAAATAACTGGTGGAACTATAGGTAATGAGTTACAGGTCAATAGCATGTACAAACGAATGGCATACATGAATCTCAATGCTGATGTTTTTATCGCATTACCTGGTGGTTTAGAAACATTTGAAGATATTTTCACCATTGCATCTTGGATACAATTAACTATTCTTCAAAAGCCATTGGGATTACTTAATGTTGATGGTTTTTATAATGGTTTGTTATCTTTTCTCGATCATGCTGTGGAACAGGGTTTTATAACACTAGCGAGTAGACGCATCCTAGTCTCTGCTTCAACTATTGATCAACTACAAAACTTTAAATCTGAACTTGATCCATTGATAGCAAAGGTAGTTTGGCACCCCAGGGCCAATAATAGTAAGAAGCGAGGATTAGATCTGAATCTCCGGTTGTAACTTCCTTAACTCTTGTACTTTTTTATCGTATTTTTTTTGTTTTGTGTGTGTGTTTTTTTGTTGCATCTGATCAAGCGAAGTTTTAGGTTCGATTCACTAAATGTAAGATGGCTGAGTAAAGAGTTATTTTTGTACTCTTGATACGCATATTAAATTTATGTGATTTTCCTTTTAAAAAAAAAAAAAAACTAACTAACTAACTCAAGAGTTATTCATACAAGATGGTTGAGTAAAGAGTACTTTTTGTGCTCTTGATACGCATCTGTATTTTTTTTCTTTTTTTTTTCTTTCTTTCTCTAGTTTCCAAAATTAAAAAAAATAAAAAAAATAATAAATACAAAAAAAAATTGATGTTTTCTTTTTTGTGTGATTAGTTTCTCATGCTTGCTTTTAGTGTTGTTTCATAATGTTTTATAGGAAACAAGGAAGTGGAATGCACGTTCTGCTTATAATTTGGAATCCATTTTTCTATAAAAGGGAGTATTTTCTTTATTTTGGTTTGTTTCTTTGACATTGAGGACAATGTCCATTGCAAGTTTGAGGAAGGTTTAGTTTGTTTTTTGTTTTCAGTCATTTCTTTTGTGTTTTGATGAATAAATTTAAAATTTTTTACTCTTTTATTGATAAAATATGTTTGTGTTAAATAATTTGATGAAAGGCCAATGATAGATTATAATTGATATTTATGGATAATTTATTAAAGTATTTCAGGTTGAGCAACTATTTTGGGTAAGAAATTAACTTTTATTAAGATTATATTTTGCTTTACTTTACATTATAGTGATTGCATTGAATTTGTGTATGCTTACTTAGAAAGGGCTTCTACACATTTTTATCTTCATTTGCCTCACCTATCTTAGAACATATTTTTGCAAACTTTTGAGGCGAAATTTTGAATTCATTTTGAAAGAGAGATATGATTTAGGCATTGTTTGTTTAGCCTATTACTTATATCCACCCTTATTTTAATTTTTTTTCCCTAGTTTATCCATTTGTGCCTTGTTAATTTTAGCCTTCTTTTCTTTGTTAATTAACCTTAATTGTTATCCTTCACCCTATTTGTGAGATAATTTTGTCAAGTTTATATTTTAATGAAGAAAAGGGAATTATTGCAGTTTTAAAAGAAAATAAGGATCTCTAATAACTGAGAATATTATTCATTGTAAAAGACCACCTTCTGCTTAAAATAAGTTTGGGGGAAAGCAAGAAAATTGAATAAAATAAAAGTTAGTAATTCTTACTTATCTTTAGAATAATGTTGTTGGCGAAAAAAAAAGAAAAAAAAGAAAAAAAAGAAAAAAGAAGAAGAAGAAGAAGAAGAAGAAGGTGGGCTTGAAAAAAGAAAACATTGAAAAAGAATAGTGCTTAAGATAAAAGGGATCATTCATTAATATAATCCCTTTATTTGAGCTATTGATTTTGTAAACTTGGCATAATTATTTTACTTTTGCTCATTTAGCCTATTCTTTGTTTAGCCAAAATACTTTGTGTTAGCCCCATTACAAGCCTAGTCAAGACCTATTGATCTCTCTTGATTTGTGAATTCCATTAGTGGAGATTGTTTGCTTTAATATGCTTATGAGATTTGTACATCTATTTTGTATCTTTTGATAGAGGCATTTAAAGATATTAGTGTGTATATGCCTATCTGAAGTGCAACAATATCTTTGCAGTTGATTTAATGCATAGTTATTCAAGCATGATTAAGATGAGGATTATTTTGAACCTGAGATAGAAGCTTGACTTGTAATACTATTGATATGTTGTTTGTGAATATTAATTTCTTGAGACCTTTGAAAAATTATTCAAACTAAGCATGAGAAGATTAAATTTCCTTTTTAAAATAAATATTTGAAAGTTTAGAGTTTTATAGGTGTTTGTGGGTATCACCACTGGAAGCTCTCATGAGACTATAACTCATCCTCTATGGGACACCTAGGGGTTTAAAGGCTTGTTGCATACGCTAAATGCAATCGTAATTTCCTACGAAAGTGGACTAGTTTAGTTTTTGAATTTTCTTTTGCTTGAGGACAAGCAAAAACTTAAGTTTGGGGGTGTGATAACTTTATATTTTTAGAGTTATTTTATTTGTTTAAACTTAAATTTTAGCTCAATTCTCGAAAATACAATAATATTATTACTTATTTTTAGAAATAAATAGTTATACAATTTATAAATAAATTATAATAAATTTTTAATATTTTTATTTTATTTTTGCAGATCAAAATGATGTCATAATGATGCAGTAATATCATGACTCAGGCGATGATGTCATTTTATAAATGATACAGACAATGATGTCATTTTATAAATGATGTAAGCAATGATGTCATGAAATTAATGATGCAAGAGATGATGTCATGAAAATAATGATGTAATCAATGATGTAACAATGTTGAAAATGAAGATGGAATTTGCCTATAAATAGGCATTACCTCCCTTATCCAAGATCACAACTCAAAGTAGCAAAAAAATATATGTAGAGAGAGTTACAAATATTTTCTTAGAGTAGATTTCTTTTATTGTTATTTTGATCAAGAAGAGGAGTTTTTGGAGCTCGAGTTCATCAAAGATTGTATCTCAAAATAAGTTCTTCCTAAACTTTATTCTTGAATTTAATTATAAGTTATTATTATGTTTGTTATTTTGATTGTTAATTTAATTATTTCTTGTTGTTATTATGTTTGTTATTTTGATTGTTAATTTAATTATTTCTTATTGTTATTATGTTTGTTATTTTAATTGTTAATTTAATTATTTCTTCCTTCTCAATTATGAATAGCTAAATTTATTTTTCTAGGATTTAGATGTAATCTTTTGATTTGTATATGATTATTTATATTTAATTAATTGGGTTGATTGTTGGAATTAATCTTTTATCTTAGAACTTAATGCTTGTAATTAATTGGCCATTAATTGCATGATTTAAGATATTATGTGAAGTAACGAGAGTGAAAACACAATATTATTTCATTAGGATAATTGACCTAGGGAATGTATTACTTAGAGATAAGAATACTCCTTTGTGATTGTTAAAGGATTTCCATAAAACTTAATGAGTTTGTGTTAATTGCTTATGATCACGAGAGTAGACATAAGGTTAATATGAGCACACATGTTGTATCTTGAGAGAGAACATCATATAATTTAGGGAAATCTAATCATTAATTCCAGCAAAAATAATCCAATCAAAAAAATATAAAGTAATCATAGGTAATCAATTGATGAATTCTAAATCCTAGGTCTTTAATCTTATTTCATATTATTATCATTTATTTACCTAATTTTTACTTTAGCTTAAAACACGAATTCTCATAATTGATTTTCTAAATAATAGAGTAATCATAAAATTAGTACTTGTCAACCCTTCCTCGTGGGAATGATACTCACTCATCATTTTATTACTTGTAAATGATATGTGCACTTGCAGAAATTGGGCAACAATAGTAACAATTTATCTAATGCCATCAAATTTATTGACGTAGAAAATAGAAAATATTATTTTTTGACATGTAGCATTTATGTGTTATATAACATAAAAATTAAAAAAAAAATAAAATGCAATTGTTTTAAGCTTAGCTTTGCATTTTATCTCTATGTCTCCTTTTTTTTCTTCTTAGTACTGGCAAAATTGTATAAGGAATATTACGAGGAGAAAACATCACTAATATTTTGAGAAAGAACATCGATAGCCTTTAAAAGCAACAAGGGGAGATTTGCTAACTTAGCAAATATTTTCAAATATAAGAAAGTTAAAGCTCAAATTATCATGTAATTAAGATGGCAAATTTTCGATTAGTGAGTACCTATATGGTTCAAGCCACAAGTAGCAGCCAAAAATCAACAAAAAAGGATTGAGTTATCTTCAAGAGATCTCTAGCTCGTTTGCAGTGATGCCATCTAGAATTGGGTTGGCATCAATTTCATGTTTGATTCTTGTATTTTTATTTTTTCTTACATTACAAAGAATATTAACAAAAATTCTCAATTTCATGCCAAATTCACAGATTATTTGAGTCCAGAAATTCTCAATATGAGAACTACACCATTTAACAAAAAAAAAAATATAAACCTCAAATTTTCTTGTTAATAAGAAATCCATAAACATGTGAAAATGGAAAAAAGAAATAAAAGACCATAATGATAAGAAAATAGAAAAATAAAAAAATAAATTTTGAAACCCAAAAAACAAATAACAAAATCAAAATAGACATTCAAGAACAAAATTTTCATAGCAAATATCCAAAAGGTTAGGAGTTTATTTTGGTTGTACTCTCAGTTTGTAAATAAAGAAAAAAATCAACATCTAAAAAAGTTTGCCAGTCAATCGATGAAGAAGAAGAGAGGAACAATGTTAGAATAAGAAGCTCATGTAGCAAATGACATTGCAAGAAGCAAAGCCACTATTGCCAACATGAGAGCATCAAGTAATAAAAGTAGAAGGAAAGAGTATACGAATAATAATGCAGTTCCCTTGAGTTTTGACCATGTTCATCTCATAAAATTTTCAATCTTAGTTACAATTTTGCAGGTGTTAACAAGAAAAAGAAGGAGAGATAGAGATACAAAACGCAAAGCTGAGCTTAAAATTGCTGCTTTTTATATATTTTTTTAAATTTTTATATTATATGACATGTGGGTTGAGTCAAAAAATAATATTTTTTATTTTCATGTAAGCAAGTTTAATGGTATTAGTTAAATTGTCACTTTTTTGTCAAATAGAGTTAAGTATAAGGTATAAGAGTGTCACGAAACAAACTACAATTCCCATTTAAAATCAAAGTAAAATCACATAATATTTTATTATACTTTTCCAAAAATTTATTAACACTAGAAAAAAAATGGGAATTAGGGACAAATTATTTCGCTACGCCTCCAAAATCGTCCCTAATAGGATGGTTTTAGAGACATTTTATAAATTTTGTCTTGAATAAGTGCTCACAATTCATCCATTTTCCTACCATGTTATAGTGACAAAACTTCATAAATTGCAACGAAATAAAATGTCCTTAAATTTTATTAATTAGCAACTTTATAATAAACATCTCTAAATATATATAAAACTACATTTTTTGACGTTTTTGAAAATATGTCTCTAAACGATATATTTTTCATTTGTAAATATATATGTTTTTTGATGAATTTACAAAATTCATCTTCAAAGGCTATAGAAGTTAAATTTTATTATTTGTAATGTTTAGTAAATCATCCCAAAAACTAGTAAATAATAGATTATAATCTAATTATTATGATTAAGAAAAAATGTTTTAAAAAAATTTTAGTCCCAGTTTTATTTTTTTTTATTTACCCTCCTAATATAAAAAAAAAGCCACAGTTTGATTAAAAAAAAAAAAAGAAGAAGAAAAAGCCTCTATCACTCTTGCTATCACTCTCATTCAAAATATGATGACAAATCTGAGGCTATATTGTTTGCAATAGAAAGGAGTAAGTCTATATAGTGTTCAATGATTTCATTTTCGATGTTTGACAAGAGTTTTCTTTTCTTTTTTGTTTTTTGATGATTTTTTATTTCAATTGATTTATGGCTTCATCTTTATTCATCTAAATTGGTTTCTTGTCTAATTTTGGAAGTTTTTTGGATTGGAAATATGGTGATTTCGAGTCCAATTTTATAAAAGATTTCGCTTTCATTCTATGCAATTTCTAGGGATTTCTAGATTTGCTTTCCTTCTCTATTGATTCTCTTTTCATTTTCTTTGTTTAATTCCTATAACAAATGTTTGTATAGCTAGTAAATTTTAGCCATAATTTTTTTTTTCACTTTGATATGATTATAATAACTTTAGTTGCAAATTAGAGCTATTCTCACTGTTTGTTGGAGATCTATAAATTATAACTAATATTTGTAGTTGAAAACTAACACAAAATGATAAGGATATATAATTAAAAGGATATGCTTTAAGGAACATCATAAATACTTGTCTCGTTATCATAAATGGCGAAGAAGCAAAAAATTTGATGGTAAAAGATGGATTTATCTAGGTATGACTTGTGCAATAGTTAACTAGTCTGAAAAATGTCATACTTGGTAAGCATCCTAATAATAGGAAACAAAAACATATCCCGAAAATAGAAAACATGGAAAAAGACATTGTATTGATACTGTATAAGCTTGAGATGATTTTCCTTCCTACTTTCTTTGATGTGATGGTGCATTTAGCATTTCAATTGCCTATTAGAGCCAAGCTTTGTGGTCCGGTTTTATTTCAATGGATGTTTCATATTGAAAGGTCATATCATTCCTTCTTTATTATATTTGATTAAAGTAACACTTCATTTAAAATGAACATTTGCAATCTTTTATAGATTTTGGTGCACTCTTAAGCAATTTGTGAGGAATAAAGCTCAGCCTAAAAGTTCAATAGGCTTATATATATTGCTAAAGAGTGTTTAATATGTTGTTCGATGTACCTTTAAGGAATCAAAACTCAGTTTAATCAGGAGGAGCTAAACTTTAATGTGACCATTGATGGTGGATTACCAATTTTTGCGCAAAAGTTTAGACCAATTGGAGCATCAAAATATGTTGAGTTATCAAAAAAAGAGCTTGATATGGCTCATTGGTTTATTTTAACTAAATGTGCGGAAGTTAATCCTTTTATTAAGTACGCATGAGCTTTAATATTTTTGTTATGAAACTTGCAAACATAAGTTAAACTTTCGAAATTCTTTTATTCAAAAAATATATGGATGAGTTTAAAAATGAAGAAGACTCTAATGTTGAGGAATGACATAAAGCTACATTTGCTTCATAGTTTAGGCAGCATGTAGGTAATCCATTCACTCTTTTGTTAAGTCTTCGTGGTAGTAATTGAATGCATTCAATTCATTTAGGAATTTTCCTTTCATTTTGTAGATGATATGCTTGTACAATCATAAGAAATCGAAAGCAACAATGGCATTGTACTCATTAGCTTGTTGACCTCACATATATGCAAAGAAGTATACAGGATATATCATTAATGGAGTACGATTTCATACAACAGATCGTGGTAGTCATCTTAGGAGCCAAAATAGTGGGTTTCGTATTGAAGGGAATCACAGAGATGAGATTATTAATTTTTATGGTGTTCTTAATGATATTATTGAGTTAGATTATATTAAAGGGAGAAAAGTTGTTCTCTTCAAGTGTAAATGGTTTAACTTGGGTGATAAAAAAAGGAGCATGCATATAGGTGGCAAGATTACTAGCATTAATGTTACAAATTCTAGTATGAGAATGATCCTTTTATATTAGCTTGTCAAGCATAACAAGTATGTTATCTTGATGACACAACTTTGGGAACTAATTGGAGAGTTGTCCAACAATTTCGACATAGGCACATTTTTTATGTTCAAGTATTGGAAGATGAACAAGATCTTAATAATGAGGCATACCAAGAGGTGGAATCAAATAGAAATAAATTTAATGTTGACATTGAAGACCATAAAGTAGAATAATTGCAAAGCAATGATCCAAATCCTGATATTATTAATGGAGATATAATGCAAAAATGAGAAATGAGCAAGTAGATGATTTTCTAGTGGATTTTGAAAATGATGAAGATAATACTTTAGATGAATATTGTACTGATGTGGATGACACACTTAGAATTGATGTTGATGAATACTAGAAGCTTGATTATGTTCTTGTTGTAGTCCCATCTTTGCTTAGTTCTAGGAAGGGGTTTTGTCATCAACTTGCACAATTTGTGCAAGTTGGTTTTTCCTCTTAAATTAATAAAATAAAAGTCAATTGCTTATGAAAAAAATTACTTGTTTTTGTAAAATTTTAATTCCATTTGAAATAATTCTTAACTATATTGCTTAGAGTGTATATTATTCTATGTTCTATTCACATAACCAAACATTTATTTTATAGGGTGTTAAGTAAGAATGGCTCCAAGATTGAAAAGGAAATTACAATTTGCACCTGTTCAGTTGTCAAGTAATGTGCGAAATTCTACATTGTTGGAGTAGTCTAAAATATCTTCATCAAATGTTGGATCTTCAAACCAAGTAACTTCTTCTATTACCAATGAGAGTGAATCAAGTTATACTAAATTTATAATTGCGCTCTCAAATTTATCATATTTCAGTCAAAATTGATATATTGAATCTATTAATTTTATGCAATCAAGAGGATGTACATTGAATATTTTGTACATTGTTGACCTTTTTATTTTGGACTTTATTAAGTTGAAAATTGATATATTAATGTTTTTTGGTTTTTAGTTAATTAAAATTTTGATTATATAAGCCAATTTTTTAGAAAATGTTCATTGAAATGTTTTTAGCTTTCACTTGCCAAATTGATATATTATTTTTTAGAAAATTCAATTATATTGCTTTATTTTATTTTATTTTAGATTGCAAATTCTCTCTTCTTATTTCTTGTTCTCTATTTTATTGGGACTTTAAGAAATTAACTAGTCTTTCAATTTCTCTTTTTACCCATCTAAATAATTTAAATCTCAATTTTTCTACTTTTTTCTCTTCTTGGTTGTCTCTATTTTGTTAGGTAATCAAGAAACTAGCCATAGGTGCCTATTTAAGCTGGAAAAATGGGTCTTCTTAAAAAATAATGAACATCTTATCAAATATATGTTTCATTGAACCTTTTATATGCAGCTTCTACGCCAAAGAAAAAAAAGGAAGAGGTCTAACAATAGGCAAGGAGCTACAAAGAATTAACAATGCAATTAAGAAAAAGCTAAAAGTTTGCATTGATCCTATTCAAGGTGGGCTTTTAGGCAAAATGTAATCAACAAAACTTTCTAGTGAAATTGAGATCGTATCTCATGAATTTATGCTTTGTCTAGTGTCATTTCCAAAATTCACTGAAGATGAAAGAAATGTGTCATATGACTAGATTAAAGTAAGTTTTTTATTTGATGAAATTTGAAATGTTTAAATGGCTTAATGGGAGATGGGATGGCATAACATTTGGTTGGAATGTGATTCCACATATGTAGTTAATTTGTTTACAACCCATGATGGTAACATCCCTTGGGGGCAAGATTGGTCTCGATGTTTGCATCAGCTCAGCAACATATCTTTTGTTGTTTCCCATTTTTTCACGAAGGGAATCGCATTGCTGATCAGTTAGCTCGTCATGCTACTTCAATCACCACTCCACAATGGTGGACTACTGCACCTGCTTTCTATAATCTTTTCATCTATGAGAATTATAGTGGAAAAGAAAATTTTCGCTTTCATTAGTTAGTGGCTTATCAAGTTTTTGGTTGTATTGTGACTTTTGTTTTTTATTTTCATATTAATAATATTTGGTTGTCAATTACATGATGTGGGTGCTACAAATGTGTCAATCTAGTTGAGATGTTCTGGTGCACCTCCTAATTTCTGGCAAGCAGCCTTTTACTAAAAAAAAAAGGCTTAATTGACATGATATTTGTTGAATTTTTTTCATTTGTTTTAGATGAGATTGAATGTTCCAGGTTTGAATTCTATACCAAGAGTTATTGAAAGTGTAAATGGAATTCTAAGTGGTTGGTTCAGAAATCGCAAATATCATTTACATAAGTATTATTAGAGCTTTGATTCAGAAGATCAAGCTCGCCAAAATCCACCAGCAAAAGTAATTGAAAACCAATGGAAAGACGTGTGTGATTATTAATCCCAGCTAAATGTGAAAGTATGAATCCCTTTCTTATTATTATTTTTTTTAACTTTCATGGTCCATGCTTATATATCCATAAGCAATATATTATGCTATTATTATAGGACAAGTGCAAGACAGTTGTTGAAAGTAGATAAAAAATAAAGACCCCACACAATCAAGGAACACAAGCATTTGTTGTTATTCGATATGATATTGTAAGAATTTTAACCACTTAGCTTTTATACTTTTCTATTAATGGCAACTACTAAATTTATGCAACATATGTAATAGACTAAAAAACAAGCTAATGGGCAAGAGTGTGATAGAATCACTTTCTATAAGCACACCTATTATTGTGAAGGTAAAGATTGGACATCTCTTGAGGCAGAGACAAAATATATAAGTTACAAATGATTTATTATTAATTTAGTTTTTAATACTCATAATGTGAATGGTGAATATTTGTTCTTTATATAGAACCAAATGCAAGAATTGTTAAGGAAATCGATCAAAGAGGGTGCAACACTTAGTGCTGATGTGATATGTGATCAAGTATTGGGAACTAGATGGGGTTGCATTAAGGGATTGGGATATGGACCAATACTTGCAAGTTTGATATCATCTACTACTTCAATAATTCAAGAACTTCAAGAAAAGTTAAGGCAATATGAAGCTGAAAACAACCAAGTAAAAGAAAAATTGGACAATGAAATTAGAAATGGACAGAGAAGGGAAGCAATTTTAGCAAAGAATGAGATGCTTTTTTGTCAATTTTTAGGATCAGGATATGATAATGAGACAATAGCTAAGGGAGAAGAGTAAGTTTTCTAAAAATTTTTGATCTTTTTTTTTTCTTTATTTGTGTTGTTAATGTTTTGGAGTTTGACTATTTTATGGGCAATAGCCTTTAGTATGCAACTTCATCATTGCAAGGATTTGATTAAATATTGAATCCATGACTTCACTTTGAAATTACTTATAGGTATATGATATAAGATCACTTTACAATGTCAGATGTATCATTCAAATTTATTGGTATATTGATATATCATTCACAATTTTTATAATCCACCATATATTTTGTCAACATCCTTAGCCAAGCAGCCCAAGTCAAATAGTTATATTAAAAACACATTAATATAGAAGGATTTACATATTATACTGAATTTTCTATGTTGTTTGACTACTTTGAGCTCTAGATATTTACCGTACACTTATATGGACAAAATTAGAGTTTGTGTTTCTTTATAATGGAATTGAAATTAAGAATTAAGGGATTAGGTAAACTACTTTTATTATATAATTAAATAATCTCCTTTGCCTAGGATTGGTTACTTTAAGGTACGAGTATTTTCCTTTAAAGATGGTTTGAATTAATAATTATAAACTTAAGGTTCTCTTGCTTAAATTTGAGCAACTTAGGTTTTGGCAAAGTATGAGCATAAAAAAGGAGTCTAGCTTTTTTTACTTATTATATTATGACTAATTTCTTTGATTTTTTTTATTTTATATAGGAATCTTGTTTTTGATCTTGAAAACAATTAAGGTTGCATTTATAATTTTTGAGTTTTATTGCTCAAATTTAAATTCAGTTGTTGCAAATTTAACTTATGTGGTAAAATGTAGTTTTGTTATAAAATGTTACTTATGTCATTATGTGCAGGTCAGTCAATAAATGATGGCAGTAACAAGACAAGGTAGAAATAAAGCACAAGATTTTTAGGGAGTCCTCTATGTGTCATCTTCAGTTAGCTAGTTTTTATTGAGTTTCACAAGCATGTTTGTGACTTCAACTCTTTTGGGAAAATATTTAATGTTTTTTACTAGTTTTGGCTTTTATTAATATTGAGATATATTTGTCTAAGTACAATTAAGCAATATGCTTTTCTTACTTTCAATATGTATTGCCTAATGTGAGGCCTCACCGGAGCACCGATCCGGTCCGTTAGAGGGAACTGGAATGCTCATTCGGGTTTAGACTCATAATAGAACCCTCAGGTTTGGATTGGTTGATTTTAAAAATGATTTTAGAAGTCACCACCTTAATTTATTTTTAAGTGGAAAAATTAAGGAAATAACCAATTTGACTCCAATTTGTTAATTTTTTTACTTCAATTTGCTCATGGATAAAGTCATTAGTCTCAAACCAAGTTGAGCTCTGATATCTTGACTTTTGGTGAGAGGAGGGTTTTGCCGGATCGAAATTCCGTTTTATTTGAACCGGGTGATTGGATTGATTTGATTAATTAATTAATTAATTAAAATGATTAATTAACTAATTAATGTGATGAAATGGATGGATGGATAGATGGATTAATTAATTAAAAAGATTAATTAATTAATTTAGATAAAGGGTGGATTAAGAAAAAGAATTAATTTGATTTTTGAAAAAACGAGTGATTAATTAATTAATTTAAAAGATTAATTAATTAATTAATTGAGTGATTAAAAAAGAGTTTCAGTTAATTAAAAAGATTAATTAACATGATTAGGGTGAGGTAATTAATCAATTAAAAAGATTAATTAATTAATTATAGAGTGATTGGAGTGAGAAGAAGAGAGAAATTTGAGAATAGCAATCCACTCAAATTCAAGAGGTGTGTTGAAATGAACGATGAAGGGGGGTATTTATAAGAAAAATGAGTGAGAGTAGTTTGAAAAGTGGAAAAGTGAAAAGGGTAGAGCTAGAAAAAAGCTAAAAAATCATATTGAGGGGTATTTTAGGGATTGTAGGCGAGCAGTGGGGCCAGAGCCACTGGAGGGCCCGGTGGCACCATCGCGCCCCGCCCAGTACAGTGGTGGTGCCTCTTAGACAGTTTGCGGTGCCGTTGATGCAGCTAATGTGGCTTTTTTTTTTTTTTTTAAGAGATTGATTGGTATGGAGTTTAGGAAATTTGGATGTCTAGTAGCAATGTAATTAAAAGCTAAAAAAAATTTCTTTCGGGGGCACTGTCTTTGAACCCCCGCCCACTAACCGGCTAGCGGGACCACCGTAATGGCTCTACATAGCATATTAAACTCAACAAGTGCTAAGGTTGCATTTTAGATGATGAAGGTGTAAAATTGAAGGTTCACAATTGCCCCTTCATCAAAATTGGCTTTGAATAAAAGATGATTTTGATGATAGTGAACATTGGAAATAGGTGCCATGTCAGACTCTGGGCTTGTGTGTTCTTGTCAGATCCTTTGAGAAAAGGCCCTCTAGGATAAATGAGGTTTTGTCAATAGCTATTGGTTTGACTTTGACATTTAATGCGAGAATGGTTTTGGTGAATTTCAATTAAGGCCATATATTCAACCCTAATGTTAGAAGATAGATAAGGTTTAGTGAATTTCAATCAAGGCTATCTATCCTGCCTTAATATTGGAGATAGAGAAGATTTGGTAAATTTCAATCAAGGTTATCTGTTCGGCCCTAATGTTGGAGATAGAGAAGGTTTCGTGAATTTCAATCAAGATTATCCGTCTAGCCCTAATGTTCGAGGACAAAGAAGCTTTGGTGAATTTCAATAAAAGCTATCTGTTCAGCCTTAATGTTGGAAGATAAAGAAGGTTTAGTAAATTTCAATTAAGACTATTTGTGTGACCTTAATGTTGGAGGACAAAGAAGGTTTGGTGAATTTTAATTAAGGTTATTCGTCTGGCCTTAATGTTGGAGGACAAAGAATGTTTGATGAATTTCAATCAAGACTATCTGTTTGACCTTAATGTTGGAGGACAAAGAAGGTTTAGTGAATTTCAATCAAGGCTATCTGTTCGACTTTAATGTTGAAGGACAAAGAAGGTTTGGTGAATTTCAGTTAAAGCTATTTGTCCTGTCTTAATGTTAAAGATAAAGAAGGTATAGAGTAAATCTCAATCAAGGCTATTTGTTTAGCCTTAATGTTGGAGATAAAGATGATCTGGAGTAAATCTCAATCAAGGCTATCTGTACGGCCTTAATGTTGGAGGTAAAGAAAATTTAGGTAAATCTCAATCAAGGCTATCTGTTTGGCCTTAACGTTGGAGATAAAGAAGATTTGGGTAAATATCAATCAAGACTATTTGTCCAGCCTTAATGTTGGAGGTAAAGAAATTTTGTGTAAATCTTAATTGAAACTATCTGTCTGGCCTTAGTATTATTAGTAAAGAAGATTGGGTAATAAAAGTGGAAAGTGGAACCATATAGATGTTAAGGTGATCGTTTCAAGACATTTATAGGTGAAATTGATAGATTTGGATAAAAGAGATGGAAAAAGGAACCACATGGATGTTTAGATGACTGTTTCTAGACATTTATGAGTGGAGTTGATAGTTTAGTGAAAGGAAAGCCTCGACCTACGGCAAGTCGGCTCTAGAGATTTTGATGAGATTTTAGTTAGGCCACAGAAACTTGGGGTTCTGAATGTGAGGGGTTGGGCCTTTCAGAAAGCTCAACGAAACTTTGCTAGGAGTAAAGAGACTCTGGAAGTCACACTTCATTGATTAGATCTAAAAAGGTATTGTTTTACCTCAAAGACACATTGGTCAGCTTTAGGAGGTGTCGGTCAGCATACTGGTCAACTTTAAGAATGTCAATGAGGCTATTGGCTCAGCTTATGCATGATGATGTATGATTGCATATGATTGCATAGGTGTTAGTGCACAAATGATGCATGCATGTTTCAGAATTCATAGACCTTTTGCCTGACTTCTATACCATGTATGATTTGTGTTGATGCCTATAATGGATGGTTATATGGATGCATGAGGGTGGATTCATGCATTTACTTCGTGAATGCAATTTTCTTATGTGACTTTTGTATCTATAGAGCCATGCATTTGTAGACTAAAAACTCGATAAGGTTGAGGAATTCAATTTAGGTTGATATGGAATAGTTGCCGTGGTGGCATTATGAGGAGATTGAGATTATTTTGAGGGCTTGATTTAGGTTTTGGGATCAGGTGGCCCATATTTTCTGTTTTGATACTATTGAGGAGGAGTTTAGTAATATGGCTTGGCTATAATTCAGAGGTAGCTCTGGTAGTGTCAGAGCTTAAAGTTTGGCATCTCCTAGATTTTTCAAGAGTTTTTTAGACTTGTCTTAGGATGTCACAGGTCAGATGATGGTGGGTGATGGTCAAGTGAATTTGACCGTTGTGATTAAGAAGTTCCATAATCATAGTGACCAAGGAGATATGAGGGGGACAGAGACTTAGGATGATGGCTTTAGTTTTCTACTTGACGGTCAAATACGAGCCTACTGATCAGGGTAACGCTAGTGGTAGATGAAGTAAATGCATTTTTTGGTTAGAGCTGTGCTGGCAAAGACACTAATGTGTCTTGATTGTTTTGTTCAAGATTTAGAGAGATGGACTGTCTTACCAGTTATTCTCAAGTGAGAAAAATTTGTCTATTCTTATTCTTTCTATTGGGGGTGCTTTGTGGGTGTCTTGTTTAAGTTTTGGGTTATCTTGAAAGCATGGTTGATGGATCATTTTTAGGTGGTAGCCCCTATTTTTCAATCTGCACATGTTTTATTAAGGCTCGGTCAAAGATCAAATAGGATGGTTGCTTGAAGCTCGCCTTCGGAATACACATTTTTAGTACTGCCAATGGTAAAGGATTAGATCTCTCTTGACTGAGGCCATGGGTATCGAGTGGTTTACTTTTTGGATATAGTTTGAATGGCCTTTGGCCATGGAGTGAGGGTTTTGAAATAGATGGGGCAGACTCAAGACATGCTCCCAGTTTTTCTTGCTTAGAGTCCATGCAGATTACAGCTTCCATTGCCAGAGCTATCACGGGGTGGCTGGCTGAGGAGTTATAAGGCTATTTATTTTGGGATTTCACTTGGGACCACAAAGAGCTATACCAGGTAATTGAGAAAGAGTACCAGGCTACCTTGTTGAGAGGAACAGAGGATGGCATAGCTGAGAAAGGAGAGACTATATGAGGAACCATTAGTGGCAAAAGGACTGCAACATAGACAAAAGGGATGACTTGTTCTTTGAGAAGACTCAGGAATCTACTGGAAATGTGACACCACAGGTTGCAGTAGTGACTCAAAGAAGGAGATTATGACAGACTTTGACTTTGATGAGGACACAAGAGATTTGCATTTCAGGAGGTAAAGGAGGACTGGCTAGATCATGACTTCAAATATAACCTTTTTTTTTTTAAATAATTACAGGTTGACATGACTACACGAAACAGGATAAGCTATAAATGACATTGAAAGGACTATCCTTTATGATGGGTTTGTATTTTACAAGATTTGATCATCATTAAATGAGACATCTTTTATTTTTGTTCCGCTCTTTTAGGTTTTTAGCTTCGCGAGCATTCTTCTTTTTCTTCTCTTTTTTTTTTTTTTTTGTTTAGGCAAAAGAATTAAGTGAATGATGTACTAAGCATGAAGAGAATGAGAATGTGATGCAACAAAATATTTTTTATTATAATTTGGACCGTACCCGAGTCAGATTGCCTATATATCCCTTACATCATTTTTCTGTCATTAATTTTTCTTAATTTTTAGGGAGAATTAGGTCCACATAGTTCAAATTACATATGCATGAGAAACAAAAATGGAATGCAGATGTCATCTTCAGATGATCTATCATTTTAGCTGATCCAGGTTGTCAGGATGGGAGAATTCACTTCTATCCACGTCCATGAAGATGGTGCTCTGTCAAATAGGATCTTCCTATTTTGTCTTCATTTTCTGTAGCTTCTCCTTGACAGCCTTCTTATAGGTCAAGATCTTGTAAAATGTGATGCTTGAATCATGTCTTCATCTTGTACAAAATAGCTTATGAGCTTCTGCTATGAAAATGCAATGTATGTGATTTTTTATTCTTTTCCTTTATGCCATAATTAATTAATCCTTTTGCCTTTTCACATCTTTGTGTTTTTTGTTCCTCTCTTTTTTTTTTTTTTTTTTTTTTTTAAGATGTCCCCTTTAAAGATGAATCAGAAAAATTAAAGCAAATCAAAATGTTTAAACTTTTATTATTAATAAAAGTCTCATCATGAGTACATTAAAGGATAAGCTTATAAGCAAAATACAGACCCCGAAGGGTAAGACTTGATAGACTCAAATTCAAAGAAAAATTTAATAGAAAATAGACTCAAAAGACTTATACTGAGACTCAAACATAGACTCAGACTTAGATGTGGACTCAAAGGACTCAGATGTAGACTTCAAAGACTTAGACAGGGGGCATAATGCTGCTAGCACTCTTCCTAAAATACCGATTCTCAAGTTAAGCTTGAGATGGTCTCGGTGGTTCAAAAAGAATTGGTGGCAATGTTAAGCTTTAGGTTTGGGAGCAATGATGTCTCCGCTATCAATGAGGTCTTGAATTTTGCACTTCAGAACCTTGCATGCATCAGTTTTATACCCCAGCCCTTAATGATAGTTGCAGTACTCATTAGCATTATAACCCTTGGGCAAGGGGTTTGGTAGAGGTCATGGCACTAAAAGCTTAACCAAATTAGCCTCTAAGGCTTTCTTGTAAATGACGCTAAGGGGCATGCCCAACTCAGAGAAAGTCCTCATTGTTTTTAACTTTATTGACTAGTGACAGGACACAACATTTACCTCCCCCTCTCTTTGAGTGGTATTAGTGGTGTAGTTAGTGTTGTTGCGATATCTAGAGGATTCATCCTTGATTTATCCTGATTGAATCAAATCCTCGATCTTGGAGGCAATGACAATGTGAGCTTTGAAGTTGGGAAGGTATTGAGTTTGCAGATGAGCCTAACATTGGGGGAGGAGGTTCTTAACTATGATGTCAATTTGCTCTACTTTAGATGGACAGTTCACAATTTGAGCTGCTTTTGTCCTCCACCTTGTAAGGAACACAGTGAAGGATTCTCTTGGCCTTTGTTTAGTGGTTTCCAAATCTCGACGGGTGACATCTACCTCGATGTTGTAGTGGTATTGCTTGACAAAAGCATTGCAGATGCCATCCCATATTTTCTTGTGATTTTGGTTGAGGTCTAATAACCACTTAATAGCAGCTCCAATCAATGACTGTTGGAATAACTAAGCAAGGAGCTCGTCGCCCACACCGAAAGGTCTCATGGCACCCACATATATCTTGAGATGAGTTTTGCGACATATGATGCTATTAAACTTGTCCATAACCGGCATTTTAAATTTTAGTAGAACTCGTGCATTTGGAAAGAGAGCTAAAGAGTCGACATCTATTTTGTCTTCGTGCTTTTTGACATTTTTGAGTGTTCTCTCCATGGCCTCAATTTTCTCCATCAAGTTCTTAGTTTCAGGAAAGCTAAAGAAATCTCCACTTTGAAAAGGATTCGTAGTGGGAGAGGGAGTGGTTGTGTTTAAGTCCATGACAGGAGAGGTTGGAGTTTCAGGTGTTTTCTCTTTATCGGTGAGATCGATAAAAGTAGGGGCATGGCTAGTTCTAACTTGGGCAGATACAGGCTCAACACGAACAAGAGGAGAAGTGATAGTGGCATTGGTCATCTTCTTGACCTTATTAACGATGGACTGGCATTGGGAGTTGAGGGCATCAGTAAAGGTGGCAGACAAGGCATTGAGAGCATTGGTGAAAGTTTCAACTTAGGTCTAAAAAGTGGTGGTGAGTGTAGCTTGAAAAGTTTCCTCTTGTTTCTTGAGGAGGCTGGCAAAAAAGGTGCTTATTGCTTCTTGGTTAAAAGGACTGGAGGTGTTGGCCATCGGTACCTTTAAAACAAAAAATAGAAAATAGATAAGAATGCAGAATTGTAAAGAAAAAAGGAAAGGTATATCAGGAAAAGGATTCCTTCCACGTGGTTGGTCACAGGGTTTAAATGTTGACAAGGTGAGTGTGTGAGGTGTTTTAGGGTAACGAACCACCTATTTTGGTTTCCTCTGAGGTGTTTGACCTTGTTAAGTTTCTCATATTATTTATGCATGATCATGACATGATGCGTGCTAGAAAAGGTTTCAAGAATATGCAAGAGTATCAATTATTATGGTATATGGAACCTAAGGTCAAAGGCTAGGGTGACTATATGCACAAGGGTGAAGGATGGTTTAATTTAAAGGTCTCTGTCCCACTAGAGCATCGATATACCTAACCATATATGAGGCAAAGAGCCTCACGTAGGTCCAATAGTACTGATTTCTCATTACATCAACGAAATGATCGGGGATTCGTCGTGGGGTGAAATGTTTTTGCTATCTCTCAATATACTCAAAGAAAGTTGTTGAGCCAATGCTACTCACCATCCAAAAGTTTTCCTAAAGCTAAGGTTTAGGCAAGAAGCCTTTATTATGCAAAATGATGCATGAAAGTCAAATTTTACTTAATGAGCCAAACAGAGATTATTTTGGAGAAAATTTTCCTTAACCAAATAGTTATCCTCTTATTTTTCTTTTTATTTTTAAAAAAGTGGCAAATAGTCCCCAGTGGAGTTGCAAGCTATGAGGTCTCGCCCGAGCACCGGCCCGGTCCGCTAAAGGGAACCGGGATGCTCATTTGGGTTTAAACTCACGATGGAACCCTCGGGTTTGGATTGGTTGATTTTGAAAATGATTTTAGGAGTCCCCACCTTAATTTATTTTTAAATGAAAAAATTAAACAAATACCCAATTTAACTCCAATTTATTAATTTTTTTACTTTAATTTGCCCATAGATAAAATCACTAGCCTTAAACCAAGTTGAACTCGGAGACTAGGCTTTTAGTTTTAAATAATCAAAATTTGGCTCTTAATTTTAATTTGACTTTGAAAAATTGATTTCTTGAATGACAATTATTATTTGTAAATAAGATGCATGAATATGACATGAGTGCAAGGAGAAAATTAAAATAAAATATTCACAAATTAAAAAGGGAAAAAGAGATTGATAGAGAATTGGATTTGAGGTTTGGATTTAGATTTCAAATGTGCCTATGCACACTATTGAATGTGGATCAAAACCCACATAGTTTATCCCACGATTAAGTGGATGGGTCTAGGAATTGTTCAGATTAATTGATTTGATTTGGGTTTGAGAGGAAAAGGTTAATACCTTGACTTTTGGTGGATGGAGGGTTTTATCGGATCGAAATTCTATTTTATTGGGACCAGGTGATTAGATTGATTTAAGGGATTAATTAATTAAAATGATTAATTAACTAATTAATGTGATGAAATGGATGGATGGATAGATGGATTAATTAATTAAAAAGATTAATTAATTAATTTGGATAAAGGGTGGATTAAGAAAAAGGATTAATTTGATTTTTGAAAAAAAAGAGTGATTAGTTAATTAATTAAAAACATTAATTAATTAATTGAGTGATTAAAAAAGAGTTTTTGTTAATTAAAAAGATTAATTAATTTGGTTAGGGTGAGGTAATTAATTAATTAAAAAAATTAATTAATTAATTAGAGAGTGAAAGATGAAGGGGGGTATATATTGGAAAAGTAAGTGAGTGAGGGTAGTTTGGGAAGTGAAAAAGTGAAAAGGCCAAAAGGGTAAAGCTAGAAAAAAGCTGACAAATCATGTTGGGGGTATTTTGAGAACTGCAGGCGAGCAGTCCTGGCGGCGCCACCGCTGTTTTGGGCGGCACGTCGCCGGCGTAGCTGACGTGGTTTTTTTTTTTTTTTTAGAGATTGGTTGGTATGGAGTTTAGAAAATTTGCATGTCCAGTAGCAATGTAATTGAAAGCTAAAAAAATTTTCTTTCAAAGGCGCTGCTCCTGAACCCTTGCCTGCTAACCGATTAGTGGGACCACCATAATGGCTCCACATAGTGCATTAAACTCAGCAAGTGCTTAGACTATGTTTTAGATGATAAGAGTGTAAAATTGAGAGTCCACACCTAAGTGGAATTTGAATGAATAAAATTTTATTGGATGATGAAATGCTTTTGTTATTTTGTATATACTTAATATTTTTTAGAGCACTTAATTCATATTTTCCTATTTTCCTATTTTTCCAATGAAGAGAAAAAAGAAAAAAAATAATAAAACAAAATGTAATAAAAGAATATTAGTAATGAAAATAGAGATTGTGTCAAAGAACTTTTATGGAACACAACAAAATGTCCCTAAATAAAGTATTTAGGTACGCAATAAGTAAAATGTCCCTGAAATATGGACTTTTAAGGCACAAAAAAATATCTTTAAAAAAAATTAATTTTAGACATGAAACCTAAAAACGTCCCTAAACATGTACTTTAGGGACGAAATATTTTGTTAATAAATAGCAGTAGTGTACTAAGTCTATGAGAATATGTGACAATTGTTTCGTCTCAAAATTTTGTTGTTTAGGGACGTTTTTTAAATTTCATCCATAACGATTATCAACTACTTGGATATAGTGACCCCTTGTGACATTTTTATTTCGTTGCTAATACCTTTTAGTGATATTTTATATACTTTTAGGGACGATTTAGCTTCATGCTAAATTATTATTTTTCTTGTAGTGATTCTCTTTAAATATATTCGTATTTATCGGCTTGTTTCGATTGGTGTTTACAATCCAATGGACTAGTGAAGTGCAATTATTACCATTTGCTTGATTCTATAACTAACATTAAACTAGTGATTTTTGGTATTGACTCTTGATAGTAAAAAGGGGAAGGGGGGAAATTTGGTTTATTGGTATTTAGTTTTTCTTAATTAACTTAATTTAACTAATTTTGAAAAATCCAAAATCACGGCTTCTCTAGTCAACTAAATCAATATTTTCCTTTTTTTCATATCATTAAAGATTCTATTTTTTTTACACTAAAAATTTGCCCTTTTTACATTAAATTAAATCTAACAAATATTTTATATTTTTTAATTAATTTATTTTCATACTTTTAAACATTAAAGTATTTAATGCCGGACTATTTTTTCCGGCTGAATTAGTGGTTGAATTATGTCATTAATTTTTGTTCCAAAATTTCCAGATAAAATATATTATGTTAGTATTCAATTAAAATATTTTTATTATAAATTATTATAAAATATAAATTACTTACCTTGATAGTCCATATCCTACTGGAAGAGTTTTTCTACGTATGTGATACTGTAAAAGGTAATCCAATTCTAAAAAGAATTCATATCTCAAAATACTTTTATAAATAGCTCTCTTCATAAGAAGAGTAAGGAAATTCTAAGCATTCTAACTTCCATAAATTATAATATTTCTGACTTAAGCATCAGACATCGCCTAGGCATTATAATTTTCTATCTTGCAAATATTGAAAATTGTTTAGCAATGTGCTTTGAGATTGGAATTTATCTTGAGCGTATCTATTAGTGGGGTGAGCATGGAACTCACCCCTAAAACATTACTAAAACTATTGTGTCTAATGGTTGGTAAAAAGAAGATCATATAAAGAGCAAGGGATAAAAGTCTACTATCTGATTTTTTTTGCTTTGATTTCTCAGTACCCAACTCCATATCAGGTTCTATCTCCTACATATTATAATGCATTACATGCAAATTGACACATATTGTACATATAAAAAAATATCTTTACTTAATTAGAGAATTTACTTCATATTCTGATCATGTTAATTTAATTATTAGGATTGATTTTTAAAACATAATTTTTAAATATTTTAATTTGTGAGATTAATCATTTTTCAATATACATATTGAATATACTATGGTATTATATCATCAAACTATACTATCTTAATTTTAATGGATGTGAAAATTAATCAAAAGATATTTTGATCATCTACATGAGAAAATAAAAGAGAAATTCTTCTCTATATTTAATTCCTTCTTTCTTAATTACATGTATTTAATTGATTAGAAATATTACGTAACTACAACTTTACAATTTTTTCTAAGATCAATAATAGCTTTGCAAACCAATATGCATATATTAGATGATGAAACTAAAGATTATGAAGTCAATTATCATATTCAAACTTGCAAAATATAAAGATCAATAAGAGAGTAAGAAGTTTGCCAATCAAAAATCAATAAAAAGTTCTCCATCAAGATTACTAAAAGGAATAAGTGAGCTAAAAACTTGCCCAAGATACCCCAAAGAAAAATCACCAAAGGAGATAGGCGAGCTACAAAGCTCGCCCAAGACACCCTAAAGAAAGATTGCCAAAGGGGATAAGTTAGCCATAGGTTTGTCCAAGATTTCCTAAGATAAATACTGAAGAAGCTCCAAAGGGATAGGCAAACTATAGTAGTTTGCCCAAGACTGCTTATAAATAGTTCTTTATCGAAATTCGCAAAGGCTTGCCCAAGACACCTTGAAGAAGAAATCACCAAGGGGATAGGCGAGCTTTGAGACACCCTAAAGAAAGATCGCCAAAGGGGATATGCAAGCTATAAAGCTCACCTAAGACCCCTTAAAGAAGAAATCACAAAGGGGATAGGCAAACTAAAAAGTTCGCCCAAGATTCCCCATAAAAGAAGAATTGCCATGGGATAAGCAAACTAAAAAGTTCGCCTAAGATTCCTTTTGCATGAAGAATTGCCATGGGGTAGGTGAACTAAAGTTCACCCAAGATCCCCTAAAAAGATGAAAGATAATTCCCAATGGGATAAGCAAACTACAAGTTCACTCAAACTTCCCTTAAATAATTAAAAAATCAAGTCTCTATGGAATAAGCAAGATAAGAAGTTCATCCGGGTAATAAGTATAGGTTGGATGACAAAGTTCGCCTAAGACCCTTAAATTAATTAAGACTTTGGGATAGGTGAGTGAAGAGCTCACCCAAGACCCTTAAAATTCAAGTTGTGAAGTTTTGAGAACTGGTGAACCATGAATTTGCCTGAAACCCTTAAAATATTCTACAAATATTTATGAAAGTTTTTAGTTAAAATCATGAGATATATTAATACTTGGAAAATAAGATATACATGTAATATAAAGATAAAGAGATCGAAAAATGTAACAAAGGATCTACACCATGGAGTTGTTCGCCAGCAGGAAGATCGCCTTATGACAGCATCTCTGAGAATAGAGGCCAATTCCGAGCCATTGACTCGAAACTGATGGGACACATTAAACTAATCAACAATTAAGGAATAGCTAGAAAACTCGCAAAATCTCTAAAAAGAAGAAAAATCAAAAGAAAAAATGCAGAGAAGAAAATATAAAAATGGCAAGGATAGAGAAAGAAGAAAAAAAGGAGAGTGATGAAAAAAAAAAACTAAGCAAAAGGTAAAGACCCTATTTATGAGACATAGTGCAGAAATCAAAGGGAATTTTTCCCTAAGGGTACACGTCACAAAAAGTATCCATACAACCATATTTTTGAATTTTAAATAATTATAAAATAATGGAAAAGGTGCCATAAATAAGGATCCAAACTATAAATAAGATCGCCTCTTGAAGGATCCCCTTATGATAAGATCTCCATAAATTGAAGTGATTCTGAGTCTTTGACTTAAAACTATTGGGGAGATATGTGTTATATACTTATTTAAACTAGTCATCCTATGCAAGCTAAGAGGTAGCTCAGAAAGTCCAATTCCTACTCGAACACTATTGTTTAGAGTTCTTCTCTGTGTGTGAGATTGTAAAATGTATTTCAATTCTGAAAAGGATTCATATCTCAAAATACTCTTATAAATAGCTTTCTTCTCTCCATAAGAGCGTTAAGGAAATTCCAAGCATTCTAAGCTTTCTAACTCCTATAAATTATAACATTTTCGATTTAAGCATTAAAGTGGTCATCCAGTCACATCTCATGGACCCTTTAATTTTTTATTTTGTATATATAAAAAATCACCTGGCAATGTGCTTTGAGATTGAAATTCATTCTGAGTGCATCACTGTTAGTATTCAGTTGAAATATTTTTATTATAAATTATTAGCATTTTGTCGGTATTCCATCAAAAATTGTAATTTTTATCGGTATTGCAGTAAAATTTTGTAGTAACTTAGTGAGAGAATGAAATGAGAATATGCAAAATAGAAACTCTCTTTTGGCAGTTGAGATGGCAAGCTTTATACACATGATCTCATATCACTTGAATAGGTCAGTGGACAGGTGACAATATCATAAAGGTGTTCAGGTCACATTCTTTTGCAAGGTTAAACAATCCATTGATGGCATTAGGTGCCACAAGCGGATAACATACCCTCATGTGTTATCTAAAAGGGGTTTTATCTTAATGTATCTCGACTTAATTCACAATGAGTAGAGCAACCTAGACGAGCGTGCTCAAATGAGGAGAAGTGGTATGGCTACTTGTATGCGAGACCCTAACTAGAAAGGTAGGTGAGGCAAGGTGTTTTTCATAGGATGGTGCCTCCATTATCGAGTTGCTCTTGGGCTTTTGAGAACTTTGATTGTTGTTAGGCCTTTGACATTTTTATTTGGCCTCCAAGCAAGTAGGTCACATCAAAATGAACTATTAATTCCCTAGCCCAATTTAAAGATTTGTTTGATTTAATTGTTCATTTTAACTAATCGTTGGCTTTTTTTTTTTTTTGCCAAAACTAATAGTTGGTAATGGTTGATTAATAGTTGTTAATTGATAAATGTTAGACAATATTATTATAATTAATAGATGTGCTTGTATCTATATTTGACTACATAAATTTATATTCTAAATAAAATGTTTAAACAATATAATATTATTAATTGTTAACACTGCTTAATTTATAAGCATTTTACTATAGTAATACAGAGTGTCATGAAAAATAAATGTCATACACTCATAACATTAAAATTTTTAAAAGTTAATTTTGACTAATTATAAAATAAATTTTGCTTTTTTTCAACTGTGGAACACCAAACAACTATCAACTACACCAGAACATCTCTTAAGCTTCCATATTTATCCCTTATCATTAAAACTATTCAAATCCTAGGCTGGGTTGGGTTCGGACCAAGATTGATCTAGCTTGACTATTCAAAACTTAAGCCTGTGTCGGACTCAACTCAATTATATGAGGTTATTATTTTGATTAAATTAGGCCCACATCTAAAAATATGTAATTTTTACATATAAATTTTTCGGGCAGATCAAATTTATCTGGCAAGTCTCAAAGAAATAATATTCCTAAACTTGTCCAAAAATTAATTAGACTTTTTTGAGTTTGCGCTTAGGTGAATCCAAAAAAAAAAAAATCTATGTCTAAACCTAAATTTTTTCGGATAAACTTGAGAGAATTGGGTGGGTACCCGAGCCATGAACAATCTACTTATCATATATGAATAAGCTTGTAAGTCAGAATTTCTCTCTTTTCTCCTAGTGAGATTTTCTCTGAGAGCTAGTCTCTTTCTCTCATCTTCTATAACTTCTTTAAGTTTGTAGTAAGTCTTTTTCTAGTAGCATTCAACAGTTAATGAGAGGTGTTTGGAATGGTGGTGTTTAAAATGGTCTTGTTTACATTTAGGGAGCATTTATAGAGCCTCAAAGTGGTGGTTCCAAGGATATTCCTGGTCTTCAAGAACTAATTAATAAGACACAACATCTACTTTGTCCAGATCAGGAGTTAACTCTCATCTCTTCTAAGACTTCTACCGAGTTTGTTATTGTAGCTAATATTTTATGTAATAGAAAGATCCATATCTATATTATAAACACTATATTTCATAAGGCATGGAAGTTGAAGCAATCATTTTCTTTCAAGAAGGAGGATGATGAATTGTTAGTCTTTGAATTCAAAAATGCAACAGATAAAGAATGGGTGCTCAAGGGAGCCCTGTGGACCATAGCGAATAATCTTCTAGTGGTGAAAGACTAGAAAGGTGATATACCTATTCAGTAAATGGACTTCTCTATCTCTTTTTTTTGGATCTAGATCCATGGTCTACCTCCCTCCCAAATAAACTTAGATAATGCTGAGAAAATTGGAAGGATATTCGAGGGGTTTATTGAAATGGAAGGAGAATCGAAGAATCAAGTGGGCTAGAGAACCATTATAAGAGTTAAAGTGTTAGTTAATGTAGCCAACCAACTACCTTTGGGTTTCTGGATAGAGAAGGAAGTAGCTACAAATGGAGAAAAGATGGAATGGGTCAAATTTTATTACGAGAAACTTCTAAACATCTATTTTTTATGTGGCATGTTGAGTCACATTCTTAAAAATTGCCCTAACAAAGAAGATGAACATTTAGTAGAATGCTTAAAGATAAAGATGAATTATGTCCCCTATAGTCCATAAATGAGAGCCATAGTGGGTCCTGTTAATAGACTTACCCTCTCCGGTAGGGGAAACTTAACCAACTTTATCAAAGGGACGTTAAAGGAAACTGAGAAAGGAAGTTCCAGTGAAGCAACTTCATCCATGGATATTGAGTTACATACACTAGGTTCCAGTGAGTACTTCCTATTTTCAAAAGCAAAATGTCAAAAGGGGTAGTGTCAAATTGATTGACAAGTCCTTAGAACAAGCAAAAGGGGCTATAATCCCAGTTACTTAGGAAATGGGCTATCTTGAGCAATTCACCTCAAAGGAAGTAATCTGTTAATAGGATAGAATGAAGGAAATATCTTGGAGGCAAATTATAGAGACAAGGTTAATGAGAGTTTAGATATGGGCCAGCTCAAGTTAGGGCCAAGGAAAAGGAAACCCATTAAAGTGGGTTTTAGGGGAACTAAGGATCAATTTTTTTATACTAAGCTCCCTAAAAGGCCCAATATTATCAAGACAACAAATTTTAAATCCAACCCTATAAGAGAAATCTCTATTCCAGTCTCTTTCGTGGAAAGTCAACTAATTAATTGGAATTTAGATGCCCAAAACCCAGATGAGCTCAATCCACCAGTTTTGAAGAAGGCAAATAGCTTGAATTCTTCCTCCTCAATCTCAAATAAACCTTAAAGTTTTTCAAGAACTAAGTTTGATTAAGGTTTCAAAAATCCAAAAAAAAAAAATCAGAATTAAAAATCTCGCAAGAAGGAAGCAAAGGGTCAAAGAAATTTGCAATCAAGGAACTTGTGGGACTTTAGTATTTATTATAGAAATTAGGGTTGAAGAGGAAAATGCTGCAAATCAAGGAAACAAAGGCATTGGTGGCTTGCCTAAAGCCACCAAGTCACCATAAAGGCCATACTTTGGAACTATTAAGGGATTAGGCATCCCTTGACGATTTGAGCTCTTAAGGAGCTCATACGGTCTCATCGCCCTACTATGGTAATCCTTTATGAAATAAAAATTCCACAGTCTATTTGGAAAAGTTGAGTTGAAGAATGGGTTTTAACACTTCTTATCATGTCCTACCTATTGGGACTGCATGAGGCTTATCCATATGGTGGAATGATTCAATCAAGATTTTAGTTCTTCATACAACAGTTGGGTTTATCCATTCCAAGTGCTGGCAAGAAGATCTGAACAAAGAATGGTTCTTCTCTTTTGTCTATGGTAACCGTACAAAAAAGCTAGGGGTGATGGTTTTGTGGAGTTGGATAAACTTAATCCTAAGGACCAGTTTGCATGGGTATGTAGGGGGATTTCAACCTTATTCGATTTCCTTGGGAGGACATGGGAGGTCAACAGGCTAATCCTAAACTCATGAGATTATTTACTAGTTAGATTAATAGAAATGATCTTATTGACTTGGAGGGGAATGGTCTAGTGTATACATGGTATAATAGACATGATGGTCAGAATAAGATAGCCCAACGGCTAGATAGAGTTCTCAATAATACAAATTGAAGAATTGAATTTAGGGAGGCTCAAGTCTTACATGAAAGCCTTATTGGATTCGACCATAAACCGATTATCCTTAACATGGATGCCCTAAGAAGAAGGAGGAGAAAGAGTTTTAAATTCAAATATAAATGGACAGAGTCTTAAGAATGGAGAAATGTCGTTAAGAAGGCATAAGGGGATAACAGTGGTAATGAGGATTTGCAACAAATTCAACAGAAATCAAGTTCTTGTGCAAATTAGTTGCAAAGTTGGCATTACCGCTTCATTGGAAATGCCAAAAATCATATTCAAAATTTAAAAAGCTCCATTGAGAAATTGAGGTCAGTCCTTATTTCTTCATACTTTAAGGCAAGAGAAGAGTAATTGTTTAATGAGTTGAACTTTTAGTAGAAAATGGAAGAAAAAATATTGGCAACGGGTTAGGATCAAATGGCTATAAAATGGAGATGGGAATTTGAAGTTTTTCCCTATGTTCGCTGTACAAAGGAATTTGAAGAATAGAATTATGCATATCAAGAACAGGGAAGGAAGATGGGTAAAGAAGGAGGGGGAGATTCAGCTAGTCATCAATAATTTTTTTCATAATTTATTTCAAGCCCTGCCCCAAACAGATCTTGATCTAATCCTATCCAAGATTAGGCCAGTTGTTCCTCTTATAATGAATGAAGCTCTTATTACCCCAACAATGATGAAAAAGTTAAAAGAGCAGTTTTCAATTTAGGTGCTTTAAAAGCACCTAGTCTAAATGAATTTTACGGCATGTTCTATCAGAAAGCATAGAGAGAGGTTAGCCCTAGAGTTTATTCATCAATTAAAAAATCCTTTTAAATAGGTATCATGCCCAGAGAGCTCAACTTCACCCATATTATGCTCATCCCAAAAGTCTTCACCCATATTATGCTCATCCCAAAAGTGAATATGTCTTCCTAAGTAACTCAACAACGAGCTAGGATCGAATGGCTACAAGATGGAGATAGGAATTTGAAGTTGATGGAGACAGGAATTTGAAGTTTTTCCATGCATCTGCTATACAAAGGAATTTGAGGAATAGAATTTTGCGTATCAAGAATAAGGAAAGAAGATGGGTGGAAAGGGAGGGGGAGATTCACCCGATCATCAATAATTTTTTTCATAATTTATTTCAAGCCTTGCCCCAAATGGATCTTGATCTAGTCCTATCCAAGATTAGACTAGTTGTTCCTCTTGTAATGAATGAATCTCTTATTGCCCCAGCAACAATGAAGAAGTTAAAAGAGTAGTTTTTAGTTTAGGTGCTTTGAAAGCACCTGGTCCAAATGGATTTTGCAGCATGTTCTATCAGAAAGCATGGAGAGAGGTTGGCCCTAGAGTTTGTTCAACAATTGAAAAATTCTTTTAGACAAGTATTATGCCTAAGGAGCTCAACTTCACCCATATTGTGCTCATCTAGAAAGTGAATATGTCTTCCTAGGTAACTCAGTTTAGACCTATAAGCCTATGCAATTTCTTATATAAAGTTGTGTCTAAAATCATTGTATTGCGCTTGAAACCATGGCTAAATGATCTTATACACCCATGTCAAACTACTTTTATCCCTGATCGGGTTATCTAAGATAATATTCTGATTGTGCATGATGTTGTAAATAATTTTAAAAGATTGTCTTCAAAAAAAGATTTTAGATGTGCTATAAAACTAGACGTCTATAAGGTATATGATAGTGTGAGTTGGAACTTTGTGATTGAAACTTTAAGGCGGATGGGGTTTCATTCTGTCTTCATAAATTGGATCCAGCAATGCATTACCATTGTCACTTATTTGATTCTCATCAATGGAGAGGCATTTTAGGTTTCTCACCTTCTAGAAGGCTACGACAAGGGGATCCCTTTCCCCCTATGTCTTCCTTCTAATATCAAACAACTTAACCCATTTGATAGATGATGCAGTAGATCAAGGTCTTGTGCATAGTGTTAAATTGAACGTTGGAAGTCATTTAATAACCCATATGTTGTTTGTTGATGATACGATTCTCTTTGGCAAGGCTAGGGTGGATGAGGTCTCTTATTTTCTTTCTATCCTTCATCAATATGAGCTTGCATCAGGTCAAAAAATCAACAACTCTAAATCCTCCATATTGTTTAGTCATAATACCCCCCTAGAGATGCAAAAGCAAGTGGCTAATTTCTTTGGTATGAAAATTATGATTGGATTTGAGAAATACCTAGGATTACTAACCCAATGAGGGAGATCCAAAATTCAATCTTTAAATTTCTTGGTTGAGAAAGTTGAGTGGAAAGCTTAATCTTGGAAGCATAAACTTTTGTCCATGTGTGGCAAGGGGGTAATGTCCAAAGTTGTCTTAATAGCTATTCCAATTTATATTTTCTCTTGTTTTCATGTACCTATTGGCACTTGTAAAAGACTTAATCGAGTGGTATCAAATTTTTGGTGGGGAAAGGATTCTCAAGGTAAAGGAATATGTTTTGAGAAGTAGAGCAATATTACCTTAGCAAAACCCAAATGGGGTTTGGGTTTTAAGAGTTTCAACTGTTTCAATCTTGCTTAAGTGGGAAAACGAGCTTGGCATTTAATCACTAATCCTTCCTGCTTATGGGTTTGATTAGTTAAGAGCCTCTATTTTCCAGACTCAGATTTCTTGCATCCTTCCTATAGGCATAGAGCTTCTTGGAACTAGTTTTCTCTATTAGAAGCAAGGGGGATTTTAAAAACTGAAGCAAGGGTGAATATTAGTGATTGTAGAAATACTAACTTTTAGAGTGATCCTTAGGTTCCATGCCTGCAACAATTTAAAATCTTCACCTTATAGCCTATGGACAATTTGTTAATTCGAGTTGAAGATTGGTTGAACAATGGAGAGTGGGATGTGATAAAATTGCGGAATTCTCTAACTCCTTCTAAAGTGCAAGCTATATTAAAAGTTCCTATTGGTGCCCCAAATACGACTGATATTTGAGTTTGGAATGCAAGCAAGAATGGCATATATATTGTCAAACAAGTTTACCAAAATTAAGACAAGAGAAGGAAATCTCTAATCATAGACCATTTTCTTCCTTTTTCTTATCCAACATATTTTTGGAAATTTCTTTGGAACTTAAAGTTGCCTACTAAAATTTTCATTTTTTTATGGAGAGCATGTAGAAACACTCTTCCCTCTAAGGAACAGCTACTTAAAATAAAAATTATTGATAATTCTTTGTGTGATTTGTGTCATCAAGTTATTGAAACCATTGAGCGCACACTTCTTCATTGTGACCACGTTAGAGCTTCTTAGTTTGGAAGCAATTTGTGTTTATTATCAAATTTATCTTTAAATATGTCATTTGGAGCTTGGTGGGTCAAATGATAGAGATTATGAGGGCTAACAACAACTTGGACATGGTTGTAATACCCAAGGTTTTCCTAACCTATTAGAATTAGCAATGAAAGCACTATAATGCCCATATATTGTGCCATTCAGGCCTTTCTGATACCACAGGAACCATAAGAATAACATAAAAAGTAATTTTAATAGACAATGTGACAACAAGTAAAGAATGCAATCAATTTTGATAAGCACCCTTATGATGAAATGAAAGTCAAACCGAGTTTGACTTAACGTGACTATGTTAATAATTTATTTGAAATATGAACCTAAAGTGCTAGTGAATGGGTATTGATATCTCCTAAGACATTGGGAGATGATGATAGTGATATGAGAAGTTGAATTCAATCAAAGTTACAATGATATTATAGAGGTCAAACTTAGTTTGACCCAATGACCTTACATGATATATATATTTGAGCAATGCTAATGAAAGGCTAGAAAATGTGTACTATGGAGTGAATAAGATTTATCTAGCAATGTCTAAAATATGTAGTAATATTAGAAGGTAGAATTATGTATATTAAAGTGAAAGAAATGAAATGGAAAATGTATTAAGCTACCAAACTTGAAAAGTGCATATATAGATTTGTTAATGGGCTTTTGGACTCAAAAGCCCAAGCCCATTGAATGGCTAGCCCATAAATGGTAAACCTAAGCTTTAACTAGAGTTAAGAATCATTAACCAAGGTTGAGTTAGATGTTGGAAAATCTAGTCATCATTTTTAGTAAGTCAATTCCTTTTTCAACTTGAATTCTTCCTTCATCCACACCTAAGTCTATATTCATTGTTGCTATTTCCAAAACCATTTGATGAGCATCATAATTGTAGATAAAATCCTAACCATCCACTTGATTAAATCATAGGCATCCACTAAAATTAAATTTTAGCTATTAGATCAAACTTGATCAAATCTTCACCATCTAACTTATCATATATATATGAAAATTTTATGTTGTGAACACCATTTTTCCCATCTCTACACCAAAATTTCCCAATAATAAAGGAAGCTCTCTCTATACTAGAAGCAATAAGAACTTTAGCAAGTCCAAGCTAACCAAGGCCAGAAATCTTGTTCCTTTTCCCTTTTCAATGTTTTAAGATTGAATTTAGTATCTTGCTTATGCAAAATCTCTTCTACACTAAATGTAAGTTTTGGCCAAGGCTAGAAATTGATCAAGGAGATGTTCTAAGTTCTAGTTAAATACAACTATGGTTACTATAGATGAAGAATAATGATTTAGAAGTGTTGAAATGAACTTTAGGAGTTTGGTTTAAGATTTGAACATCTTAGAGGCATAATATAGTTTGAAAGGAAAAGTTAATGTTCTAATGTCAGATATTCACAACTGAATGATCATATAGGTTTTATGTTATGCTAATTACATAGTTCTATGATTAATTTAAAGATTGGATGAGGAATTAATAGTTTTTTCCAAATTCTAGGGTTTATGAAAAATTGGAGATTTTGAGTATTGAATTTGAATTCATGAGAGTGGAGGAAAATTAAGCTTAAGAATGGAATTACATGATTTGTATAGTGCTAATTTTGAAATTGAATTGATAGAAGTGTTTTTTTCCCCAAATTAATGAACTAGGTTCATTTATGGAATTTGATGGTGGTAGTAGAATTAACTATTTTGAACATTAGAAATTGTTTAAGTTGATCTTGCTTAAGGTTGAAAGGTGAAATTAAGAGGAAAGGAATTATCCTTCCTAGAATAAATAGCTTTGGCCATTTAGAGAACAACTAAGGAAAATGTTAAATTTAGTAACAAGTATATATATAGTATATCTTGACTTTAAAAGTAATAAGTTGTGCTTTAATGAACAAGATAGAAATATTAGTAAGTTAAGCTAAATTAAACAAATGTCATAATGAGAAAGTGATTGATGTGCCACTGAAATGTAATATGTAGAATCTAAAGATAAGGACAAGAATATTATGCAAGAGTGCGAGGAGCACTACTAACATCAGAGTTAAACGTAAATAGGAGCAAAAGAGTTCAAGATGAGTACTTAATAATATAATATGCCTTGTGTCATATGCTTGAACCTTCATTGTTTAAACCTTAACTGTTGAAATACTTTGATTCTTCAATAAGTTTGAATTGTTCATTGGAAAATTGAACCATTTGATATGATGCTTCTTGATGATCATTGGTTATTGTGAACCTAACGTATTGAATTCATAATATGAGCATTGAATTTCTTGACATGAACCTTATATGGACTTTCTTATTCACTACCTATTAATAAGCAGAAATCCCCTTCTGATGTAGGGTAATACATCAGACTTAGTGCACTTAGTATAAACCTGTGGAGTAGGGCAAGAGTATCCAACCTCTGTTAAGGGGGAACGCCTAACCATAAGACCTGATCAGTCTTATGTAATGTGATACATGTGAGTGAGCAAGGTTCAGGCCGCCACACTTGAATTTTTATATGCAAGAAGTATCATTCTCTCGAGAGAATGTTATTTCTGCTAAAGATACTGTTTTCATCTTAAATGAGAAATTGAACCATAATGATAATATTAATCAAAATTGTTCCATTGCTATAAAGAACCCATCCTGAAAATAATCCTTATATATATATATATATATATATATATATATATATATATATATGATAAGGTCCTATATATTAAATGATAAAGATTTATATATCAAGCAGGGTTCTACGGGTTTAGGTGACTTAATATCTCCCTTTACTCTATGACCGTCACAGCTTAAAAGGTGAGTCGTGACAGTGGTGTGTTAGAATATGGCCTAATATTGGGCTATCCATAAAACCCAAATAATAATTAAATAGCTAATTAATCATGATCGTTCATTTGGTTATGTGATGGACGTACCAGATTAAGTTGTAACAATTATAAATGGATCCTCTCTCTACCCATTAGAGTTTACACATATACACACACCAACAACATAAAGTTAATCCATCAATTAAGCTGTTGTAAATAAAATGGTCAAGAGAGAGAAATTAGTTTATTCTTAAGATTTACATTATGTCAATCGTATTAAATTTTTCAAGTATATATTTTAATTTCAATTGTGAAAATTATATGTTCAAAATTCTTAATTAAATAATATTGGAATAAATTAATTATTTTTCATAAAGTTTTTTATATGTGGTAGCAGAGCCTGATTTTTGGATATATAATTTTTCCATTTATGTTTATAAAGTATTTTATTATTATTCTCTCCTGAATTTTGGCCAAACTCCTTAATTAATGTTTTAAAAAAAAAAAAAATCGGTGGCCAATTGGATTTTGGAGTTCATGGTTTTGAAAAATTTGAAGTTTTTGAAATTTTGAAATCGGTGGCTAAATAAGTTTATTCTTAAGATTTGCATTATGTCAATCACATTAAATTTTTTAAATATGTGTTTTAATTTCAATTATGAGAATTATATATTCAACATTCTTAATCAAATAATTATTAGGATAAATTAATTGTTTTCCATAAAAAAAATTTCATATAGTATCAGAGCCTGATTAATGTTTTAATAAAAAAAAAACGGTGGCTAAACGGATTTTAAAGTTCACGATTTTGAAAAATTTGAAGTTTTTGAAATTTTGAAATCGGTGGCCAAACAATATAGTTTTGAAGTTCACTATTCGAAAAAAAAAAATAATGGCATGAAATTTTGAAGTTTACGATTCGTGACCATACCATTAAAATAATGAAATAATGGTATGTTTTGATTATCCAATATGTACAATTTGGTTGTTGAAGTTTTCAATAACCAAATTATTTCATTAATGTTTATTAAATATATAAAATTGCAATTGATGTTTTGATATGATTATTAAATTGATGATATTAGTTTGGTCATCATTCATAATGTTTATTAAATTGATGGTTTCGGTTGTTTATGTTTATTAAATATATAATATTTAATGTTTATTAATGTTCATGGTTTCAGTTGTTTTCATATTTGAATTTGGTGGCCATGATTGTTTTAATATTTGAATTAATGACATACATGTTATTGGATAATTGACACTAAAAATTTGATTGATATGTATATTAGGTTTGTGTGTATATATAAAGAATAATAAAATTTTCTGATTGCATTTATATATGAAGTTTCCACATTACTATTTTATATAAATGCATATCATTAAAATAAAGTTTTAATTTATGCATTAATTTTATGAATATTGTTTGTTAGTTACAAAAGTGGCCAAACTATGATGATAACATGCATAAATGAATTAATTACCCATAATATTTAATGAAATGCTTGTGAGTAAATAAAGTTAATGATAAATTGATGTTTAATATTTTATAGCCATCTAATTCACCCAAAGGTGAGTTTAATTATTATATAAAAGATTAAATATAATGAGAGTAAATTAATATTTTGGTCAATAATATTTATACATCCAAAAATAACAAATATGTGTTTAATTTGAAATATTTATTTACTTGTAATTGATTATTATTGGCATTTTAAATTATGATAGTGTATTATAGTATCCACCCAAAGGGGAACTATAATATACTTTTAATGTTTTTTTTATTTTGAATCCATAATGAATCTGTTATAATGTGAGCATTTTATGTATAATTCTGCAGCGGTTTCTCTTCATTCGCAAGCTTCATCTATACCGTTTTCAATGGTTTGAATTTCTATGAATGGAGTGAACAAGTCAATGTCCACTTAGGTGTTTTGGATCTTGACTTGGCACTATTAGAGGATCAACCTCCTGCTCTTACGAATGAAAGTAATGAGGAAGAGAAATTATACCATAAGACATGGGAATGATATAATAGATTAAGCCTTATGTTCATGCGAATGACTATTGCCGACAACATTAAGACAACTATACCACAAACTGAAAGTGCAAGACAATACTTGAAATTTGTGGAAGAATGATTTCTTTCTGCAGATAAGTCATTTGCTAATTCCCTTATGGCAGAACTCATGACTATGAAGTATACTGGGTCGCGAAGTATACAGGACCAAATTATTGAGATGACTAATATTATAGCAAGATTAAAGACATTTGGGAATGATAGTGGATAACTCATTTATGGTACAGTTCATTTTGAACTCCCTACCTCCTAAGTATGGAGCTTTTCAAATTAACTATAACACTATGAAGGAAAAGTGGAATATGAATGAATTGTCCAGTAAGCTAACTCAAGAGGAAGCAAGATTGAAGAAACAAGAGAGTCACACTGTCAATCTAGTATCAAGAAGCTAGTAAAGGACTAAAAACAAAAGCCAAAATTAGACATTGGCAGAAAGATTGCCAGAAACATAAAGCTTAGTTCTAAAAGAAAGGTAAATATTACATTTTTGTATGTTTCGAATCAAACTTATCTGAAGTTCCTTTGAATTCTTGGTGGCTTGATATTGGTGTTACAACTTATGTTTTCAACATTATGCAGGGATTTCTTATGATCTGAACCATAAACCCAAATAACAATTTTCTTTTTTTGGGAAACTGTATGAAGGCTCCAATTAAAGGCATAGGGACTTATCGTTTGATTTTGAGTTCTAGTCATCAACTAGATCTTTTGAAAACTTTCTATGTACCTTCAATTTCTAAGAATCTGGTTTCTATTTCAAAACTTGATGTTATTGGGTTTAAAGGAGATTTTGGACATGGTTGTTTCAATTTATTTAAGAACACTTTATGTATTGGTTTTGTTGTTCTTACTGATGGTTTATATAAATTGAAACTTAATGATAAATTTGTTGAATCCTTTCTTGTTGTTCATAGTAAAGTTGGAATAAAGTGTAGTGCTGTGAATGAAAATTCTGCTTACTTATGGCATAAATGTTTGGGTCATGTATCCAAAGAAAGGTTAGAAAGATTAGTAAAGAATGAAATTCTTTCAGACCTAGATTTTACTGATCTAAGTGTATGTGTGGATTACATAATGGGAAAGCAAACCAGACATAATAAGAAAGGAGCAACAAGAAGCAGTTAGCTTCTTAAAATCATATACACTGATATTTGTGGACCTTTTGATGCTCCATTTTTTAGCGGAGAAAAGTATTTCATCATATTTATTGATATTTTTCACGTTATGGTTATGTTTATTTGCTTAAAGAAAAATCTCAAGCATTAGATGCCCTTAAGCTGTACATAACTGAGTTTGAAAGGCAATTAGACAAAAAGGTGAAAATCATAAGATCCAATAGAGGTGGTGAATACTATGGGAAATATGATGAGTTAGGACAATGTCCATGTCCATTTGCAAAATTCCTAGAAAAACATGGTATATGTGCACAATATACTATGCCAGGCACACATAAACAAAATGGTGTGGTAGAAAGGCGAAATAGGACATTAATGGGTATGGTTAAGAGTATAATGAGTAACTTCTCACTACTTAAATCTTTGTGGATGTATGCCCTTAAAACTGCAATGTATTTGTTGAACAGGGTCCCTAGTAAGGCAATTCCAAAAACTCCTTTTGAACTGTGGACTAGAAAGAGATCTAGCTTAAAACATTTGCATGTTTGGAGTTGCCCCGTAGAGGCAAGAATCTATAATCCACCTAAAAAGAAATTAGATTCTCGAACGATTAGTGGTTCCTTTATAGGTTACCCAGAGAAATCTAAATGATTTAGGTTTTACTGTATAGGCCATAGTCCTAGAATTATGAAAACTGAAAATGCTAGATTCATTGAAAATGGTGAAGTTAGTGGGAGTGATGAACTACATAATATGGATATTAAGGAAGTAAGGTTAGATGTTCCTTTAACCATTAATACTTCTTCATCCATAAATGTTCCAAATACTGTTTTAGTAACTAATGAGAATCAAAATAACACTAAACAATATTTGAATGAAGGAACAAACATTGATCCAAATATTGTTCCAATAATTAATGAAAATACTGAACAACATTTGAATGAAGAAACGCACTCGCAAGAAACTAACTCACAACCGACTGTTGCATATGAATCACAAGAAATGCCTTTGAGGAGATCTCAAAGAGAAAGAAAGTCAGCCATTTAGGATCATTATGTGGTTTATTTGCAAGAGTCTGATGCTGATATTGGAATCAATAAAGATCTAGTTTCTTACTCATAAGCCATAAAATGTGTTGAGCCTGAAAAATGGATTAATGCCATGAAAGAAGAGTTGAAATCCATGAAAGACAACAAAGTTTGGGATCTCGTTGAATTGCTAGAAGGTCCTAAATGAGTGGGTGTAAATGGGTTTTTAAAACCAAACACGACTCAAATGGCAATATCAAACTATATAAAGCTAGACTTGTTGCCAAGGGTTATACTCAGAAAGAAGGTATCAATTATAAGGAAACTTTTTCACTTGTCTCAAAGAAAGACTCATTAAGAATTATAATGGCATTGGTGGCTCAATATGATTTAGAGTTACATGAAATGGATGTGAAAATAGCCTTTCTTAATGGAGATCTTGAAGAGGAAGTATTTATGGACTAACCTGAAAGTTTCTCAATAAAATGTCAATTAGTGTGTAAACTTAAGAAGTCAATATATGGGCTTAAACAATTATCCCGACATTGGTATCTTAAGTTTAATGATACCATAACATCTTTCAGTTTTGAAGAAAATATTGTTGTTCAATGTATATACCGAAAGATCAGTGGAAGTAAGTTAATTTTCTTGGTCCTATATGTTGATAATATTTTACTTGATGCTAATGATTTGAGTATACTATATGAGACTAAAGATGTTTTCTCTAAGAATTTTCAAATGAAAGATATGGGAGAGGCATCCTATGTGATAGGAATTAAAATTTTCCATGATAGATCGCAAGGATTGTTAGGACTGTATCAGAAAGCTTATATCGAAAGAAATTTAGAGAGATTTAACATGAACAAATGTTCAGCAGGAATTGTTTCTATCCAAAAAGGAGACAAATTTAGTCTCATGCAATGTCCAAAGAATGATGTAGAACGAAAGGAAATAGAGTTAATTCCTTATGCTTCAGTTGTGGGCAGTATAATGTATATGCAAACCTGTACAAGATTGGATATCAGTTTCGCAGTTAGAATGTTGGGTAGATATCAAAGCAATCTAGGAATTGCTCATTGGAAAACTGCAAAGAAAGTTTTAAGGTACCTGCAAGGAACAAAGAATTATATGCTCATATAAAAAAGGTCTGATCATTTAGAGGTGATTGGATACTCGGATTTAGATTTTGCTGGATATCTTGATAGCAGAAAATCCATATTTGGTTATCTATTTCTTTTAACAAATGGAGCAATATCATAAAAAAGTGTTAAGCAGTCTGTCATTGCTTCATCCACTATAGAAGCAGAGTTTGTGGTATGTTTTGAAGCCATAGTTCATCCTTTTTGGTTGCGGAATTTTATTTCAGGACTTGGGATTGTCAACATCATTATCAAGCCACTGAAAATTTACTATGATAATTTTGCTACAGTGTTTTTCTCCAAAAACGACAAATATTCAAGAGGTGCTAAACATATGGAATTAAAGTATTTTGCCGTTAAGGAGAAAGTTCATAAACAAAGAGTGTCTATTGAACATATTATTACTGATATGATGATTGCTGATCCATTAATTAAAAGTTTACAGCCAAAGACATTTAAGGAACATGTACATAGAATAGGTCTTTATTGTAACCCTGAATAATAAAAATGATGACATTAGCACTCTGAGCTCAATTATGTGTTTCTGATATTGCATTAATGATTTCTTGTTATATAATGGTGTACACATTTATATTTTAATATTTTAACAGGAATGTCTTTCAGACATAATGATGGACCATGATGAAATTTATTTATATCATTATTTATGGACTTAGTATGGTGGGTAATAAATGTTATAGTATATGGAAGGAAGTATGTTGCATAAACAATGTACAACCGCCATAACTCACATTATAACTCACATTTATTATTTCATCATATTAAGTCACTTATGTTGAACTTACAGGATTAATTTTCATGCACTTAAAGTTATGCTATGTAATTTTATGATTATCTTATGATTAGGTCAAGTGGGAGAATGTTAGAATATGGCCTAATATTGGGCTACCCAAAAAGTCTAAATAATAATTAAAAAGCTAATTAATCCTTACCGTTCATTTGGTTATGTGATAGATGTACCAGATTAAGTTGTAATAATTATAAATCGGTCATCTCTCTACCCATTAAGGTTTACACATATATACACACCAACAACATAAAGTTAAATCATCAATTAAGCCGCCATAAACAAAAGGGTCAAGAGAGAAAAATCAGTTTATTCTTAAGATTTGTATCATGTCAATCGCATTAAATTTTTCAAGTGTGTGTTTTAGTTTCGATTATGAGAATTATATATTCAAAATCCTTAATTAAATAATTATTGAGATAAATTAATTGTTTTCCATAAAGTTTTTTACATGGTGATCAAAGCAGCCTTTTTATGTTGGCAAATATGGAAAAGGAGAAATGAATGGTACTTTCAAAGAAAATTGCTCGATGCTAGAAGCACCATTCAAACAGCTTCACATCACTGCACTTCTTTTAGAAAGTAGGGAATCATGTTGAAAGAAATTCAATTCTTCCTCCAAATGAATTTGGGCATTGGTGTCCTCCACTTGTAGGGAAATACAAGATTAGGTATAGCAATGGGGCAGGGCGAGACAGGGCGGGGTGGGGTACTATCCCCCATCCCTATCCCCATCTCAGCAGGAAATCTCCATCTCCATCTCCGTCTCACATATAGGGACTATTTAGTTCTCATCCTCATTCCTGTGGGATTCCCATCCCCACAGGGATTCTCGTTTCCCATTTAAAAATTTTATTTTATTTTATTTTCTTTTAATTTTATATACTTTTAGATAGTGAATATAATGTATAGAAATTTAAAATTTAGATTTTAATTATACTTAAATTGATTCAAATATATTTAAATTAAAACTTATTAGTATATACACTATATATATTAATAAGAAATATATATATATATATATATATATATATATATATATATATATATATATATATATATATATATATATATATATATATATATATATATAATTCATAAATAATAGCTGAAAAATAAGAATAAATTAATGTAAAAAATATTAATAAATTCAGACATACAAACTATAAAAAGTTGAATCAATTCAATTTAAAATTCTTCATAATTATCATGATATGAAAGAATTATAAATAATGAGTGACAAAATTAGAAACTTTAATATATATGTATAAAGCTAATCAAGTAATATATATTTTAATATTAAGAATAATTATGTAAATATAATATCGAGTCCTCACAGGATAGAAATGGGGATTCCATGGGGTGGAGAATACACTCTCCATCCCAACCCATCCTCACTAACAGGAAAAAAATATCTCTCGTCTCCGTCTCCGTCTCCATAAAAATAAAAATTAAAAAATTTCTATCTCATTCAAAATAAATTTCTATAGAAAATGAAAATTTCTAACTCCATTGCCATCCCTATTCAAGATTAACTTTGATACTAGTTTTGACTATGTATCTTCCACATCTACTCTAGCCCTCATTTGCAGGAATAACGTTGGTCAGATGGTTCATGGAGCAGCTGTTCAGAGAGTTTTTGCTTCCCCTTTGGCAGCAGAAGCTGAAGCATTAAAGTGGAGCATGACTGAAGCCATTAACAGAGGATGGAAGAATTGTGTTTTTGAAACTGATTGCAAGCCACTTGTCGATTTTTGTAAGAGTGAGCTTATTTAAATACCATTAGATGCTAGAGCTCACTTTTCTATAGTTAATGTGACTAAAAAAATAAATAAAATGAGCTAGCAGGTCTTGTTTCGTAGCATCGGATAGGTATAATGATTATGTAAGCAGTTTAAACGAACGAAATGTAATAAATGGAAAATTAAACAGGGAGTCAATGATAGGGAAACGGACATATTTAAAAAATTTGACACGTTAATTAAATAAATTAATTACCACATAATAAGCTATGGAAGATATATTAATCTAATTATTTAATATAATACATTATACAAATATATATTTTTAGGGTGGACTGGTGATAGAGCTTGGCTCCACGAAATCTTATTTTTCATTCAACTAGACAGTCGAGTTGAAACTTGATTTTATAATTTAATATTATTATTTATTTGATTTTATAATTTGTTATTATTATTTAATTAATTAAATAATTTGAATTTCAAATTTAATTTTAAAAATTTTTAAAAGTAAATTGTCTTTGATTTTTAAAAAAATATTTATTTATTAAGCATATTATGTATAATAATTACAAATATATACACATCGATTCAATTCAATTAATTATTATTTTATATGTTGAAAATTATAATAGGACCAATCTGTTTAGTTTAATAATTCTTTTTACATAAATTTTAATTTTTTTTTTACTCAACTTAATTGATTAGCTAACAAATTAAAGATAAACCACTTCAAAAATATCATATCTTTTGAGCTCTGTAAAATCTTCCAAGTAATTAATCTCACAAAAGTTTCTTATTTATTTATTTCTTTTCATTCATCCCTATCTTTTGTATTGTGACGTTTCAGCATTATACATAAAAAAAAAAAAAAATACAATATATATACACACATTGGAGCATATAATTTAAGTTTTCTTACATGTGATTTACGTCCATATTAAATTTAACTACAACTATTAATTATAAACTAGCATAATATTTTGGGCCATATAAGCAAAATTAAGATTTATGTGATATTTAATAAAATTGAAAATTAAGTGTTAAATTTTAATTATTGAATAAAATAAGTGTATATTTTTTAAATAGTGAAAATATTTAAAAATTTAATTATTTATTATATTTAGTATATATTTTAAGTTAAAATTTTTAATTTATTAATTTATTATTTTAAATAATTTTTATTAAATTTAAATTTTTAAGATATTATTATCAAGTAAATTTATAATTATTAAATGTTTAAAATTTTAATTTTAAATATTAAATGGTGTGCATAGTTTTAATTTTAGTTTTTTTAGCATTTCGTAAATAAAAAAAAATATAAGTTGACGTCTCAAAGTTGCATACAACAACCTAATCATTAAAAAAATATAATAATTTTTTATTAATAGATACGCGAGTTTTTTGTTTTTTGCCCAAAATCAATAGATATATATGATGACTAGAAGACAAAGAAAAGTTGCATTTGTGATTTATTGAGTGTTGGCTACTTAATTAATTACTATTTCTCGATAGCATCAGTATTAATATTATTATTCAACCCTTTGGCATCTATACCGGCTGACATGGAGGGGCTAGGGAGCCAGAATTTTTTTTAAATTACACATAGAATTTTTAATTTTTCTATCTTCATCTCCCTAAATTTTCATATTATCTTTTTAATTTTTATTTAAATCGCTTTTATGGGTGATTCTCTAACTCCATTTTTTTTTTATAACTATAATTTCTATTTTTTTATTTTGTATCCTAATTTTTTTATTTCTCTATAAACTTTAATTTTTACTCCTCTAGTTTTGAAAATTTTTATTGGTAGATTTTTATATTTATACATAATTCTATGAAAAAATTAGTAATGTAAAATTTTCTCCCTCAATTAAAATTCTGAATCTGTCATCTTGCCATATATATATAGAGAGAGAGAGAGATTGACTATCAATATTTTTTTATTAATTTTTTTTTATGATGTCGCATATTTAAGGAAAACTTTACAATTACTTAATTAAAATACATATTTGATTTGTCATATATCTTCAAATATTTGGATGAGCTAGACTCCTTAAATAGACCTGAAACAAACTTAATCAAGAATAATGACTTGCGAGAGAGAGAACCATGTGAGAGAGCCAAGCCAAAAGGCCTACTAATGCTTAAGTTAGCACTAGCAATGTGAGGTTGAAGGGAATATTATGTCTTTTTTGTTATGAATTTTTAATTTTGCATTCTCACTATACGGCCGTAACTTAGCACCTGTCAAGTTTAGTGCGCTACGCAAAGTCAACATGGTAGTCCAGCTAGCCGATTAGCAAGTAGGGGTGACAGGACTGGGCTTCTTGCGTGAGAGCGGGGGTAGTGCTTTCAAAGCAAAAAATAGACTTTCAATTATATTAGTATGAGGATATTTAATTTTCGGACACTAACACTTTTTCAATCTTAACTGAACTCCCTATACTAGAAAACATCTTTCCCAAAACTGATCGAACTTCCTCTCAAACTAACTGCATAATTATTGTAAAATTAATTTTGAGCCTACTGACACTGACCAGTGAATTTTCTGAATTCCGAAACTCTCAAAAATTAACCCAAAACTTCCAAAAACTGATTCGGAGAATCTCAAAACACGCGCCAAAGCCCACGTCACATGGTAGTCGCAGGATTGCTTTGCAACGCCGCACAAGTAACTGTGCAAAGCCGCATGTTCAACCTGTGGCTTGCTGAATGAGTTTGGTGCGACACTATACAGTGATTGGTGTGATGCCACACCTCCTGATGTGGGCGATCCCCCTTTATGGGCAGAAAATGTCCAATTTACCATTTTTAGCCTAATTTTCAGCCCATTTTGGCCTACTCTTATTTATTTTTTTTTTTTACTCTTGTAATATTTAAACTACCCATCACCCTATTTGCTTATAATAGACCTCATTTCCCACCAACTTTTTTACCCCAAAGCTTGTGTTGATAGACTATCCACAAGTTTTCTCTTCTTATTCTCCCTCCAATCACTCTCTAAATTAATTAATTAATTACTCTACCTTAACCAAAGTTAATTAATCCTTTTAATTGACTAATCATCTTTTTTAAAAAAATTAATTAATTAATTAATCACTTTTCTTAAAATAAAATCTTTTTTAATTAATCCATCCTTCATCTTAATTAATTAATCATTTTAATTAATTAACCCATCCATCTAATCATCCTATTAATTAATTAATTAATCAATTCACTCACCCCACTTAATTAATTAATTAATCATTTTAATTAATTAATTAATCAAACCATCTGTTCTCATCCTCTCTCCTTGAGAATGATACTCTCCTCCCAGTATTGATAAACTGAATTTTAGTCCAACTAAATTCTCCACTTGCCAAAAGCAAATGTACAGCCTTTTTCCCCTCACACTCAAAGCACTCACACTAAAATTAATTTGATCAGGTTCTAAACCCCTTACTTAATCATGAAATGAAGTACATGAGTTTTAATCTTTATTTAATTGGGTACTTAGGCAAGTTTGGAATCTAAATCCAATCCCAAATTCCTTTTCCTTTTCTCTTTCAATTGTAATTATTTATTTTTTATAGTTTTTGCAAGAGAATCTGTGTAATTAGTTATTTGATTACTTTGAAGTCAATGAGTGATTATGTGATTCCCTTAGAATCCATAAGGACTAGAGGAAATACTCTCCTTGACTTGTGGATTTTTATTTGCTTTATTTCTTAAATTCCCTCGTGCATTTCATAACTATGTCATGCTCTTGCATTTTAATTATTATCTTATAATCACAATTCATGAAACTAATTTTTAAGTTAAATTAAACTAAGAGGCAAATCGTAATTATTTAAAACTAAAAACATAGTCCGCAAGCTCAACCTGGTTCGAGACTAATGATTTTATCCTTGGGTAAATTAATTAAAAATTAATGAATTTGAGTCATGAAAAATGGGTTTTTTCTTAATTTTTCCATTTTAAAATAAATAAAATTAGGGTGGCGACTCCCAAAATTCTTTTTTCAAAAAATAACAAATCAATTTTGCAAATGATAGTCGTTCTAATCGTGAGTACCGAAACTCATTTTATAACCTCCTTAAAAAGAATCATTCGCCTTTCCCTAAGGTAAATTCCTCGAGCAAGGGAGGGGTATTTGGGCGAGGTCTCATGACTGTGACAAATATATTTTTATGAGAGAAAGAGGTTAAAGTATGTAGAAGCAATAACCTCATGGGGATATCACCTTGCCTTTTATATTATCTGTGTGTGGTTGCTTATAGAGGAAGGGAAGCATGAATCCCTAAGATGATGATGCTTTGCTAGTGTAGGTCATGGGGTGAGCCTCTATTGTCAATGCAAGTTGGTGTTAAATTCATGCATTAGTATGACTCTAGTCATAAAGTGTTGATGTAGAAGACCTTATTCTGATAGGTGTCACCTTTATAGGGCAGCTTGTATTAAATGCTTGAATGACCCCTACTATAGTATCCTCATATGAAACCTCAGTTTTATTAGTGAAAAGGTTCAAACAAGGTGCTACCTCATCTGAGGGCCACTTTCTAAGTTTAGTCTATTTTGGATATTAAACGCAAGGGGAACCTTCCTCTGGTTTAGGCTTTCATCGACTTTAGGCCTAGTGAAAGTATGAATTATTTTATTCCTTATCAGATGTCTCTTATTTCAGCAAAGCGAGCAATTAGCGAGTTTGGTGAAATACAATCATATTTTGGCAAGTTGGATGTTTCATATGAAGCCTTCGACTTTACCGAGTCGGGATACCACCTCGACTTCACCAGTTGCCACTTCATTGTTTTTAGGTCGCTTTATTGATGTGGATTAAATCTTTTGATATCTTTTTGAACATATGGACTAATAATCGTTAAAGAAATCAAAATCGCTTGCAACATTTTCATGTCTGCTGCTCTTATAGTTTTAAATTCTAAGAATAATGATGAGAGAATGGTTTCCCAAATGTTTCTTGGTATAAATTTCCTTCTTCTTCTTTGTTTAGGGCCTCTACTTCTACTTTTTCTTAAATTGCTGCCTTTCCATTCTCCTGCTATTTCTTTGCATTTCTTTTTTCTAGTTTTTGAGAAAATCACCTTCTGCTATCCTTCAATGGCTCCCAAAATAGATTTTACATTGTTCTTGGAATCCATGGTACAACATTGGATCTCTATTGCTCTAAACATCCAAATTGAGGACTACCAAAGTTTTGAGAAGAATTTAGTAGAGTTTCTTGAGTTTGAACTGCAGATCCCCACAGTAAATGAGAGAATTTTTAAGGCTCGTAGGGATGCTAATTTGACTAAAATCTTAAAAAATGATTGAAATTATATGTTTTTTCTACCATCAGATGGAGATGGGATTAAGATGGCCTCTGTCACCATTCTTTGTAGAGATCTTTAATCACTTTAAAGTGAACCCAATGTCTCTTCATCTAAATGCCACCAAGGACATTTTTTATTTTGAAGCTATCTACATCGCCTTAAAGGTCATGCCTACTGCTAAGGCTTTTTAGGTATTCTTTAAAGTCATAAAGTCTTCTGACTTATGCTTTTAGAGTACCTTAATGAGACTAGGTCAAAAACTCTTTGTTAGAAAAGAAAATAAAGTTCCTAATTGGAAGACCAAATTTGCTATCATTATTAGGAAAGGAGAGGGCTTGTCACTTTTAGTCCCACTATAAAAGGTGAACTTGGATTCTTCCTTCTTTTGAGCTAAGGTCCTTAACCTAGTTCCTACTTTTAGGCTCGTCATTAGGCCCTCTTGACAAACAATGGATAGTTCCTGTTGATCCATCATTCACTATGCTTTTCTCTTTGTCTTATTTTGAGCCCATTGCTACTTCAATTGCCTTCTTTTCTTTGACATGCTGACTGAGGTAGCCTTGGTTAATGAGTCTTTCTATACTGAGTTAGCCTTGGTTGATGAGCCTTTCTATCTCCTTCATCAATTTTCCACAGTCATTTATGTTGTGACCATGAGCATTGTGGAAGAGATAAAATTTAGTCTTATCTCTGTACTTGGGTTTACTTTTCAGAGGCCTAAGACATATCCATATGTTTTGGTCTTGAAATAAGGCAAATATCTCAATTAGAGTTGCCTTTAACGATGTCAAATTGGAAACATCAAAGTTCTAAGTCGAGCGATGACCTTACTTTCCTAATCCTTCCTTCTATGCTTCCTGGCCTTTCTCCCTTGGCTTCTTCTCTTCTTTGTAAGGGGTACTAGCTCGATTTCTTTTAGCGAACTAACCCATATAAAAGGCATCTTCTTACTTTATGTAATCTTGTCCAATTGCAATCGCTTCTTTTAGGGACCTTAGAATTTATCTACATAAGGCTTTGTAATAATCCCTATGGGTAATGCCATTTTAGAGGGCTTCAACTATTCATGTTTAGTCAATTTAAGTGACCTTCAAGGCTTTTCTATTGAATCAAGCCATATAATCTCTAGATGACTCATCATTAGCTTGCACTATAGCATCTAGGGACTGAGTCCTATTCTCAATAGGAATGCTTAACGCAAACCTATGCATAAATGCTTTAGGAAGCTGTCTAAATGAGGTAATTCTTCATTCTTCTAAGCCATCAAATGACCTTATAGCAGCACTTTCCAAACACTCTTTAAAGGCCCTACACACTACCTTGTCGCTAGTGGTTTATAGCTTTATTGCACGTTTATAGTCCAATCCATGGAATCTTGGATCAATCTCGCCATTATACCTCTTAATAGTTAGTGATTTAAATTTTTTTGACATCTGGTACTCACTGATTCTTTTGATGAATAGAGATTTGAGAGCCAACATAAGGTTTTTATTAATTATCCTTTTACCTCTAACTCCATTCATTGCTTCTATAAACTTTCTAATAGTCTTCCTTATTTCAAGTAGGTTTTATTTGCTGGTAGCCTCTTATTCGATAAGGTGAACCTCTTTATTCTTATTCTTTCTTTCTTTAAGGATCCTACTAGGCTCTTCACCTTGCTAGTCTTTCCTTTAGTCATGTCTTCTCTCATCCCTCTGACTATTTCTCCTTTCGGTCCTTTTGCCTCAGTAAGAGTGTCTATCTTCATCTATATACCCTCAACTTCTTGCATGGTTATTTTTTGTCATGCCTATACACATGACTATCTCTTAGCGAAGGAGATCCATCTCTACTCCTTCTCCCTCAAGAGGGTTCATCTCTTTATATGGCCACAATAGTATATTTTAACCTTCGATCATTTAGTCCTCTTAGTGTTATAAGGTCCTTAGCTCCCCCTACTACTCCTTTAGCCTCTAGCCTCCTCATCTTCTCCTTGGGGAGTTGACTATTTTCTGGAATTTTGATTGCATTTCGAGCTAATGGTGTAAGTGTTTATTATTGAGTAACAACATAAGCTCGCAACACTGAGGTTAATTGTGTAACCACAATACTCATTACCTACAGAGAGGCAGTAACATCAAAGTTGGGACTTAGGAGGAACCACATTAGTGTTGTATGTTTGCAGGTGGAGTATCTTAAGGCAAGGTTGTTTGAAGATCAGTGTTATGTGTTTCCTCTATAGGATCCACACGTGAGGTTAAGGTTTTTTTTGCTTTATCATTTGGGTTAGTCATATTGGCACAAGGTGGTGGTTATCACAAGGTAAGATAATATTTATAGGTAGGTTAAAAGTCCGATAAATACTTATTAGAGAGAAAGGGATACCAGTGTGGTAAACCTCAAAAGAAAGCAATGAGAATGAAGGAAGTCAGCCAACATTTTCCATAGATGGTGCCATTTGATCTACCATAATCTTTAAATCTTTGGATGGGCTAGACTCGTTGAATAGACCTTCGACAAACTTAGTCAAGAATTATGGCCTGCAAGAGAGAGACACCATATGAGAGGGCTAAGTGTTTTGGCTTGGTAAAGGCCCTTTAATGCTCAAAATAGCACTGGGCAATGTGATGTTGAAGGGAAGGTTATGTCTTCTTTGTAACTAATGTATTTTTGTGAGAAAAAAAAGGTTAGAGTATACAAAAACAACTTCCTCAAAGGGGGATCAGAAACAGCTACCTCAAAGGGGGATAACACCTTGCCTTTCATACTATGTGTGTGTGGTTGCTTATGGAGGAAGGATGCATAAATCCCTAAGATGATGATGCTTTGCCATTACAAGTTGTGGGATGAGCCTCAATTATTAAGGCAAGTTGGTACTTGATTCATGCACTGGGGCTCTAGTCATAAAGTGTCAATGGAGATGACCCTATTATAACAGGTGTCACCTTTATAGGGCAGCTTGTATTAAATGCTTGAAAAACCCCTTGCTATAGTATCCTTGCATGGAACCCTAGCTTTATTGGCGAAGAGGGTCAGGTAAGGTACTACCTCATTCAAGGGCTATTTTCTATGCTTGGTCTATTTTGGACACTAGGTCTAAAGGAAACCTTCCTCTATTTGGGCTTTCGTCAACTTTGAGCTAGTGAAAGTATGAATTATTTTATTCTTTTATCAATATTGATGATCAATAATCAATATAAATATAAAAAAAATTACAAATAAAAAATATCACCATTACAATCTTGTTTCAAAATTTAAATTTTTACAATTTGAAGATCAATAACTTAATTTACTATTTACCCAAAAATCATAACTTAATTTACTTTGTAAATGTCATAATAATTATCTGTTAGCGAGCCAATGTTTGTTGCGCTTAAAGAACATGTTATTTTTCCTTTCCAAGTTGCATTTTTTAATGGCATGTAGTTTTATACAAGTTGCAGTAGTGTAAAGATTTCTGTCAAATAATAATATAAAAACTAGGAATAATC